>NCQT01061958.1:13456-29249 GCA_002740465.1 Stenocereus thurberi
GTGGGGGGTTCTGGGTAATACTTGGTTTGAAATTGGTGCTGTTAGGAAGAAGGAAAGAAAGACAGATCTCTATAGATTTTCTGTTTTTTGTTGTTGGGTTGCTACTTTTTTGTGTGTCGCTGCAGTAGTGGTGATTTAATCATCAGGTATCAAAGAGTGTACATTCAGTACTACTCTATGATTTTTGGAGATACGAGAGGTGGCTTTGGTATCCTGCACTTGCTAAAGAGCATCTGAAAGTGGTGGTAGCTTCATGCCAGTGCCACTGTCCACTAAATGGACGCTGCTTATTCTTCTGGTGAAGAACTAGTGGTTAAGGTGTCTTTTTGTTACTTACGTATCTATTATATGTATGGTCATTGAGTTTTCTACCCCAGATTATCTGGGGAGTTGGAGGCTTGTGCTGATCATGGGTGTGTTGGGATGTTAGGCAAGAAAGCCTTATACCATCACCAAGCAACGAGAGCGATGGACCGATGAGGAGCATAATAGGTTTCTCGAGGCCTTGAAACTTTATGGACGGGCTTGGCAGCGGATAGAAGGTCTTTGCTTTTGACCCTAATCTTTTTTTTTTTTTTTTTGGGTTTGTTTTGCTCTATGTCGTTAGTTCTAGCGTCCGAAATTGAAATCTTTTTTATTGGTTGCATTGTAGCCTTATATTATGCGATCTCATGGTTAATAAGACTACATGAAGTGCCCTGGAAATGATATTAGGTGGTAAAGCAGGATAAGAAAGTAGTTTCTACGGAGTTCCTTGAACTCGTACTAGTCTGCCTAGGATGCTCACAATTGAGAAAGGAATGTTGAATTTGAGCAGATGTGAAGTGGACCTTTTTCGGCAATCTTAGTTGTGGGTTGCCTCTAAACCAAATTTACTCTGATCTAGTTATAGATCTTGGTTTGGGGATGCATTCTAGTTGTTTATTCACTCTTCAAGAGATGGGAACCCATCAGAAAAGGAGGGAGTGTGGGAGGTTTAGAGGACAAAGCAATAAATGAAGCTTCACACTGCAATCAAAATTGACGAATTGGATTTGTTGATTGCATCTTGCTAAAGCAAATTCAATTTTGATGTCTGTTGCCCAAAGAAAAAATGAATTTGCCCAAACTTCTGCCCTGTTTCTATTCAGTTCTGTTTTATGCCTAGTCCATCGGGTCCATAACGTCTCTCTTTATATTTTTCTCACTTGAAGAGCTGCTCCTTCTCTGCTTTTCTCAGTTTTCTGTTTGGTTGCTGTACAGAACATATTGGGACAAAGACCGCTGTCCAGATCAGAAGTCATGCACAGAAATTCTTTTCAAAGGTCCATCGGTATCTCTCACCTCATTCTTTCTTTGAAGTTATTTTTACCATTTTTGGTTTTACAAGCTAAGAGCATTCTTTTTTATGTGCATGCCTAACTCTCTCAATATTGATCATGTTACCATATCTTTTTTCTAATATACTGGGGATCCATTATTGACAAGTTTGCACAGGTGAGAGCACCTTTTCAGCCATAATTTTTGTTACGTTTTATGTTAAGCAGTAGAGCACATATGTAAGGCTTAATTACCTCCTCTTCTTTGTGTCATCTATTTTTCTTCCTTGTAATTCATCCGTATTACGGACTAAGAGATACTAAATAAAAAGGAAAAGAAAACAGGTTATTCAATATCTGTCTGGCAGAATTGATCCGCTTTGGTAGAACTTTTTGTTAGCCTATGTTCTATGATTTGTTTTGAGAGATGCACAACTAAAAAAAAAAGAAAAGGAAACTCTCCAGCAACATTCTTGTCCATGATTAATGGTACCATGTCTTTTTGCTCACTGAATCAATTCCGTTTGCAAGATGCATGGGCATGAAACATCTAGGACTTTTAAGCTGCCTCAAACATTGCATTTGGCTATCATCCACCATATATTGCCAAGTAGCAACTTTGCACAGAAGATCTATTCGCATTGCGAAAACAGTGCAGCTGTTCCCCGTGCATGAGCCTCTCTTTTCTTCGAACTTATAATCCTTATTATATAAGTTTAGGAAAAAAGCTAAGGACATTGATGAGATCAAGTCCCTTCCAGCAAGCGTACTCATAAGAACTAAGGCAACCATAACTTTTCATGTTCAGTTATACCAGCCGTTCCTCCTGCGAAATGAACTTAGGGGCTTCATCTTGAGTTTTCTATTTGTCTAAGTAGGAAGACTCAAATGTTGACTAAAGTTAAAAGCATTTGCTCTCTGTCATGCTTCCTTGAACTAGTCGACGCCTTGCATACAACCTCTAAAATTTTCGAATATTATCATCTGGTCTAAATAAAATATGAACATCCTTAGAGCATCTTCCAAGGATGTTGAATGAATAGGTCACCTTTGACCCTTCTCTTCTGTTTCCTCATTCAAGCATATTCCTAGCACTCATAACACAAGAATAAACCCAAGGATCATGACATCAATTAATAGTAAATTACTTCAATAAGTCATGGTTTCTTCTGCATTATGTGTCAAGTCATGCTTTCGATATAGGTAGGAAGTTTGAAATGATGTTATCCTTTTTCTAGAGGCAGAGGAGCATTAGTTGAACAGTAAACAACGTTAGGGCACCTGTCCCCATGTATGTCTTCCCGCTGAGATAGTTCAATGAAGCTTTTATGAACTTGATTCATCAACTTAAAGCGCTTGGCCATTAGGAAATCTTTCTTGTTGGGCTCTTTGTGGAGTCTATTTCCATATCTCATTTTCTTGCTCTCTTAGATGACCTCATCCTATTTACTTTTTTACCTTCTTCTATCAGGAATTACCCAAAATAAATTTTATAAGCCCTATAATTGGTTATGAGTCAACATGATGTCACCTATATGGGCCCCTATGCAATCTCCTATTTCTAATCACAAATAGGTGATCTCTCTGATTTCCCCTAGTGCCTTCTTAATCCTGTTAGGATGATCATTGTCGAAATGGCTGCATTCGTATCAATTAAAGCATTTTCCCCTACATTTTCTGGGGATCATGCCCTTAATTTTATCCTCATTATTTATGACAAACCACTTAACTTATGAATGAGCTACTTCCACATTGAGTCTTCCCCTTGGTTGAATTCTTGGAAAAGAATTTCCATTTACTTTTCTATCCTCTTGAGAGGTAGATTTTGCTTTTAACTATTGGGTTGATCTCCCATACATATGCCCTTTTGAGTTTCTCCAATAACATATCTTCTCTAGCCTTTTTGGCTCTTGCGTTTTCTGGCAAGGATGCATATTTTTTAAGCTTAAGAACGACTACTTCTATATCTCCTAATTTGTAAATCCCTTAAAAGACACATTTAGTAGCATGCAATCTTTGTCTCTTGGAATCAGCGTCGCAAAGAGATGTCCGCAGAGGTAAGATTACCTACACCTAGATCTCTTCATACCTCGTGAAAGTGGGACTCACATTGGGAGGAGGTGGTGGTGGTGGTGTACTAGAATGTGATCTTAAACAAAGAGACGAGGTTAAGCATACCACTGAACATATGGGTGAAACTTCTATAATTTCTCTTATGTACGAGACTTGGAACCTCCTTTTGTACCTCAAGCATGTTAGTGGCCTTATATTGTCTTCCTTTGTGTACTCGCTTGAGATTCATGCTAATTGATACCCATTTATCCATGAATACAATTGGATTGTAAGTATGTTTTGGGTTGGAAAATTTCTAGCAAGGAGTAAAACAAAATAGGAAGTAAGGGGCAGTAAAAGGTTTCACTTCAAGATGCTTGAAATAGACAAAAATCCATGAGATTTGGAAACCCAACAATACTTAGAAAATCTAGGAGGTTGAAGAGGTTGTTTAGGCTTAGGTCTTTACGGGTTTATGCAACGAACTTCAAGGAAGCAATCATAGTTTTTGAGGCCATGGATCACGTGAGTGGTGGACTGAGGCTTGAGAACATGGTTCATTGCTTAATTGGGAAAATTAATACTAATCTAGTCTATTCCAGGGATTTGGATGGTGATGCAAAGACTGTTGGGAACCCAAAGCTGTGGGGTTTTGATTGTCCTTACTCAGTAGTAGCTATTGGAAGAACGTATGAGTGGAAACAAGCTAGAAGATAAGGACATCCTATCCCTCTTCCCAGGTTAACGCTATGGGAGTTAGGAACTTTTGCATAAGAAGATAAGAACTATATGGTAATTAAAAATGGAAGCCCAACATGGGTACCTGGGCGAAATGAAAAACCCAAGTAATAAACAAGTCATGTTATGTAGTCCGAAACACTCTAATGTGATTACATTTGTTAAAAATGCCACATGGCTCTTAGAACCACCTCATACCTGATCCCTCATTGTCTCTCTTTTCCTATGCTGATGACCTCCCAGAAGTTCTTCGACCCTCTCTGTTGTTGAAAGTTCCCAATAACACCAGTTCTTGGGTTCGTCTTCAATTTTTGATGGTGTGAAGATGTCCTATTTGATCACCCGAAATCAACGAGCCATAGAAAAATGGTGCTGCAAACATGACAAAGGGAGGGGGGAACTCTGGTGAGCAATCAGCAATCATCAGCTTGAGGATTCTGCTTTGGATCTAGATGACTTGGACGGGGAGGTTAAACAATGATGAAAAGTAAAGAGCACTAGTGAACAGTATGTGAGGACTGAGAAATGGATGATGGTGGCAGTGAGATGAAGAGGATTAAAAAAGGGATGAAAGAAGATCCTAAAGAAAGGGATGACATTGATGGTGATTGTTTGGTTGAAAGGTTTGTAGTGCTAAAGAAAGAGAAACTACAGTTTGGAGAGGGGAAAAATCATTTGCTGTGCACATATTTATTTCAGCCTCTGTTTTAAAATATCGCTAAATTTCATTGCCCCCTTAACATTTAACCCCAAAAGTTTAACTTTGAAACCGACAGATTTTCTTGTGAAATGAAAAAACATGCCTGCAAAGAAAAGGAAAATCAATAGAGATAACTACAAGAAGATAGATAAGTAGTCACCATTAAAGGCTGTGTTTGTGCTCCTGCCTCGATGAAATGACTCCTTGTTTAACTGCTTGGCTATGTCAGGTAAGGATTGTAAGATTTTAATGAGAAAACACCTGTTCTGTTTAATAAGTTAAAAATTGCAATGTCATTCTTCAAGCCCGAGTTCTTCAAGTTAACAAGTTTTGCTAATTGTAGCTAAGAAGCACGGACCCCGACATGTGACACGGATACGACACGACGACGACACCTGGACACGTGATTTTTCTGAAAAATAGGACACGACGCATATAGTGGACATGTAGTGGTTAGAAAAACATTTATTCTATTACCTATGTGCTTATATTTGTTTTATGTCTTTATCTTTGAGAGGATCATGTTTGGATGAGAACAATAACAAATTGTTCATAGTATTTGCATCCTACAAGTGTCAATAACATAACCTAATTTCTTCATTTTGTCTATATGTTCTGCATGCATTTGAGAGTGTTCAAAGAGTGTCTGAGAGTGTCGGTGTCTCACACGTGTTGGATATGGATACGTGAAGCCATGGAGAGTGTCCGTGCTTCTTAGATTCGTAGGCAAGGACTGGCTAGGGCCAAAGCAAAATTAAGATGACTAAAAACACAGAGAAAACAAAGACAGCTGCAGTACAGATCTGTCTATTTTCTTCATAGTTTCAAATGTGGGAATGGCTTGCTTTCATGAAAGTACTTGTTTGCTTGCACTCACAAGCTTGCTTTGCAAGCCTTAAGACCTCCTTTCGCTGAATTTTAAATCAGTAAGTTCCAAATGTGGATGCACAGAATCTTTGTTCTTTAATTGAAGTCCGAAATCTGATCTTCTGATGTGCTGATTTGTGGCTTCTTGTGAGGGAATGCCGAAGACTTATGTTGATCATATTGCAAGAACTGAGTTATTGATAGAAGCTTCTGTCGAGTTTTTATAGTGAAGTCATCAATATCCTCAATTTCTAAAATTTGAGTGAAAATGGAGAAGAATTCTTTTGCCGACCACATGGAAATGGTCAGGTTAGTCCTGAGTTTTTAGATAGCTGAACCTTTAGCTATTGAAATTGTAAGTTCTCTAAGCCCTGAGCCTACCTAAATCAACCTCCTTTCCCACTTTGTGCAAGTTCAGGCAAAGCATATTGAAGGTGTTGAATTTTAAAAGGAAAGAAAGCCTGAAAAATGATGTTAGTTGCAGGCAAGGGTATATGCAAGTGTATCTCTGGAATAGGGCTGTAAAGGTTGCAATGTATGAAGTGGTCAGGTGTAGTCCTGAGTTTCTAGATAGCTGAACCTTTAGCTATTGAAATTGTAAGAGCTCTAAGCCCTGAGCCTACCTAAACCAGCGTCCTTTCCCACTTAGTTCAAGTTCAGGCAAAGCCTATTGAAGGTGTTGAATTTTAAAAGGAAAGAAAGCCTGAAAAATGATGTTAGTTGCAGGCAAGGGTATATGCAAGTGTATCTCTGGAATAGGGCTGTAAAGGTTGCAATGTATTCATCCTCCATCATGAATCTTGCACTTTAAACAGCTGAAAAACTGAAGTGAAAACAAGATCATGGGCCTGAAATCTAGCCATATCTCAACCATGATCTGAAACAGAATAACAGCCTAACAAATCAAAAACACAATAACATCCTAGAAAACAGGAACATAACTAGCAACTCCGCAGAAACTGGGAGCACAACTTTAGACTAACTGGGAGAGAGGGGGGGGGGTCTGAACTAATCAGCATGTTGCAGTCCTGAAGCAATTACCTAACGGAAGGAATGGAATTTTCCTCTTCCTGTTCTTTGATGGATGCTGAAAACAGCACAATCAAATTCTTTTACGTCTTAGAGTTTGACTGGACAGTAGGGAGTTGAAATAGGAAAGTATGACCACTTCTTTGTATGTAATGCTGGATATGCGGAAAACCGGAAAAGTTCATTATTAACTAAGATGTGGAGAAGTTGTCCTCGGCAGCCAACAATTGAGTTTCTGAAGTCACAATGATACTACGATTAGTTGGTGTTGACATACATTTAGAAACCTTGTAAAGAAATTCTTGTTAAATAGTGCTTTGCTGGCCGTTGGTGCTTAAGTCTGCTAACCACCAATTAAACTTCAGCATTGATTAGTAACAATCAGAATGAGTCAAATCACTCTTTTCACCTTATAAATTGATTGAAGCTAATCTATAGAACAGGAAAAAACAACTAATTAGTGATTCGTTTACAAGGTCAAATTAGTAGAATGCAAAAATTCAATCTTGCTGACTAATTTTCGAGGCTACCATAAGATACACTTGGTCAAATTGAGAATAAAGAGGAAAGAACAAGGGAACAAGCATGTCTGCAAACATTGGGCAAATAATCATCTATTTAAGGAGCTGAATGCTTGCATGATCTGTTTTATGTAGGCATAATGGTATACACAAGAACTTAAGCCATATTTATCATTGTTGTAGTTGATTTAGGACTGTCATGTTATCGTCAAATGGTTTTTGTGCTCCCAGTGTCACTTGTCTGCATTTTGAGGGACCATATATATGGTTCCCTCATCTCATGCTACAGGTTGGACAGTCCTAATCATCTGACTCTAACCATGTGGACAATAGAAGATTGCAGCAAATACATATCCCAAAATCGATGCCCTTTTTAATATCCAGAACAAACTGACTATTAATTGGTGCTGTATTAATATTAATCTATGCATTATACTTCTGTATTAAGTGCAGCATTTGCTTTTCCCAAGTGTGATTATGGCGTTTATTTCTTAAATTTATTCTATTATTGCTTGGAATGCCACAAAGTTTGCTGAAAGTGGTGTGTGTTCAACAATAAATGCCAATTACAATAAGTCTCTGATAAATTATGGTGTCAATAGCATAAAATAAATTATGCCCTTCTGTCCCAAGTAAATGGCACCTCAAAATATTATGAAATGTAATACTACTACTATTAGAGAGGAAACTGGACACATGGGCCATCCCACAATGGGAAGTGGGGCATTTGGATTTGGATCAAAGGAGTGTTTTGGCATTGCAATCTTCCACTTTGTTTTTCAGAATTTCAATTAAGAATTTTCTTTTTTGTCAAAATGCTGACATGTATTATTGTTTCAGTTGGAAAAGGAGGCTCTTGCTAAAGGTGTTCCCATAGAACAGGCAATTGACATAGAAATTCCCCCTCCACGTCCCAAAAGGAAACCGAACAATCCTTATCCTCGGAAGTCTGGCTATGTAAGTTCCCCAAATACACAAGCTAGAGCAAAGGACAGTAAGGAAGTATGCTCTGGTTCTTCTCATAGACATACAGTACAAGTAGTGCTGGATTTGGAAAAGGAGCCCCTTTCTGAGGCATGGTGTGCCCCTTCCTTTTGTATCATTTTATGCCATATTTGTTTTCATGTTTTGCTCAGTATGATGCACTTCATTTCAGAAATCTACTGGCGATGATGGGAACGAAAACAACAAAGAAGCCTGTTGCAATGAAAAGCACTCAGAAGGCTTGCAGCTATCTCAAGAAGCACCATCTACCTCAGCACCACCTGCTAATGAAAACTCCGCAAAAACCACTGAAGCAGCCAGAAAGTCATGTAAGTTTAAACAGTATGTTCCAGTGAACAGTCAGTCTGTCGATACTGAAAAATGTGATTCACATGCTGCTGATGGATCAAACGAAGATTGCAAGGCTTATAATTCTGATGCTATGGAGACTGTTCATAATGACTTAGGTGAGGTTCTGAATTCATCAAGTGTAACATGAGAGGAGTTGGTCTAACACTCGTATAGAATCTGATAATGCTGTTTTATTGTCAGAAGATGGAACACAGGCCATTAAGAAATTTCCCAGGCCTACCCCAGTTCAGATTCTTGATGGAAGCTTAGGAGCATGCAGTCAGGCTATTTCTTCAGATGTGTCCTATCAAGAATCTCCATTTCCTCAAATGGGAATCCCAAGCCACCCTGCAGTATTTAACCATCCACCAGCATCAGCTGCCGTAGAAAGCCAAAATAGCACATCTAGATCCACTAATCATCACATGTTTCCGACTTTCAATCCTCCATTTGCTCCATTTCCTAACGTCCAGGAAAACTACTCTTCATTTCTACAGATGTCCTCCACCTTTTCGAGTCTGATTGTGTCTGCTCTTCTCCAGAACCCTGCTGCACATGCTGCAGCAAGTTTTGCAGCATCATTTTGGCCCTGCTCAAATATGGAAACTACGGCCAGTACTCCTGTTACAAATGGGTTTGAACCTCGACCAGTAAACCAAGCTCCAAGCATGGCAGCGATAGCTGCAGCCACAGTTGCAGCTGCTACTGCTTGGTGGGCGGCGCATGGACTCTTGCCCATGTGTTCTCCACTACATCCTGGCTTCACATGGCCTTCTCCATCAGCTACTACTCCATTCACTAATCTTACCCAAACTCAACCAGCTTATGAGGAAAGAGAAGAGAACAATTTCCAAAATCCTGGTTCACAAGTTCAGCAGGCTGACCAGGAGTTATCTGAAGCCTTACAACCACAGCATTCAGCATCCAAATCTTCAGCAACATCCTCATCAGATTCAGGCAACAGCAAAGATGCGAAGATAGATGTTGAAGTAGCAGCTAATGATAATGAGGAAAAGGTTCATACAGTGACTGAGCAGAAAGAATCAAGCAAGGGCACGATGCAGAAACAAGTGGACCGCTCTTCTTGTGGTTCCAATACACCTTCAGGTAGTGATGCTGAGACTGAAGCTCTAAAGAATGATAAAGGAAACGAAGAATGTAAGGAACCTGATGCAAGTCATCCTAGCAGTGAACCTGGTTGCCGTCGCAATAGAATTGCTAACAGCATAAATGACAGTCGTAAAGAGGTTTCTGAGGGGGTAATTGTCATAAATGAACCTTTTCTGAGTTGAATTTTTCTGTGTTCATTGCTGTATCTCATGTACCATATGTGTCAGGGGCGCCTGGCATTTCAAGCTCTTTTCTCAAGAGAGAGACTGCCCCAGAGCTTCTCGCCCCCAGAAGATGTCATGATGGACCAAGAAATGAGCGAGGGCACCGAGGGGCGTAGGCAAAATGCAGATGAGACAAATGAAGATGCATCTCTATTAGACCTCAACAGCAACACATGGGTATCTTGTTCAAGTGATCAACGCATAGAGAAAGAAGGATTAATAGAGGACACTGAAAAAGATGGTCTGACAATTGGTCTAACCGAAGGAAAGCTGAAGACTCGCAAAACAGGGTTTAAGCCATACAAGAGGTGTTCCATGGAGGCTAGGGAAGGGAGGGTGATGAACAACAGCAATCAAGATCAAGAAAAATGCTCCAAGAGACTACGCTTGGAAAGAGAGGCTTCAACTTAAGATGGTGGATGATGCGTGCAATTTGTGCAACAGAAACCATTGCCAGCTGCAAATACTCCCCACTTATCAGTTTCGTCGTTCCAGTTAGCTTAATTCAAGTCGTTACATGTTTCACGAGACTTATCGTGCTGTGTACCATTAATGACTACATTGCTCTTTCATTTCTCGAACTTCATCTGATACTTATATTATCCATGAATAGACTTACGATGATTATGCTCATAGACTCTGATCTCAAGTTAAATAAACCTGTGCAAGTGCCCCGCCCCCACCCCCCAGCACAAGGCTGATGCAAGCTGTGGATGGAGAGTCTATGCATTTTTGTTGTCATAATTTTCTGGAAATGCTATAGCCAAAGGTGCAGTGAGCCAGTGAGATTTAGGAGCATTACTGTATCTTGCCTGGTTAAATCAGCAAAGCACGTCAACTTTCCATGTATATAGAGCGAGAGAAACTTGATAGCTTGGAGAATAATGGAGACACAACACGTATTGTTAAAAAACGGTTACCGGGTCTAGGGAATGGTAGCAACTTCGGCAGACCCATAGAAAAAGTTGTCTTGTAAAAAATGCTTTTCTGATGGATTAAAACCTTTTGATGGATTCCAAGAGACATCGTCATGGTTGTGCCCCAAAACAACAAAGCATCAAAATCAATAATCCCGGTATACATTTCACCACAAGCATTAGCAAGGTTTTCGCCATTTATTGGTAAATGATGGGGTGTCAATGAAATGCAAACTTGTCGGAATAGAAATGCCAAAATATATGCACTTATCACATAACTGTACACATCCAATATTTACATTCCTTAAGACAAAGAATAGGCAGTAGTAATATGTACATTGTTCTATAATTCAAACTTCAATACCACAAAAGCTCGTCTTCCCTGGCCCTCATCTAGATGTCTCAGTAAATAAAATAATAAACCAATGCATGCCCTTCTGATTTTGTGCGGTCAAGGACCAGGGAACATGTCAGTCGTTAGCATCAGCAACTCAATTATGTGTGTTTTCGTCTTCTGATAAGACTAATAGTTTGTACAGTTTCTCATATTTACTTGGTAAAAAAGTGCAGCTGCTTTGAAGAAGGCTGAGACATCTGGGATCGACTCAGATGAGATTCTAGGTTCTTCATATATTTCAGGATATGCTGTTTATTTTCGGGTGCTAATAAGAAAGGAGGATTGAGAGGCAATGAGGGAGCTTCGCGTACAATGAAGGAGAACAAAAGCAGAGCTCTGGAGTACATTGCTGCAGCACTTTCTCGATTCCCTAAAAATTCAGCGGCCTGAACACAACAAGATACATGGAGGAGAGTGAGCTCATCTTCCTGATAAATTGAAACAAAATAAAAAGGATAATTATCTAAGAACGGTTCCTTACAGCTCCATTTCTCCCAGCTTCAAGAGCGGTCTGATATATAATCTCCATAGCATCTGGCATCTCGGCAGCACCTACAAGACCAACGGCCCACAAAAAGGGGGGGAGGAAGGGCAGGAAAGTGAGGCAAGTATGCATTCTCATAGCTCTGCAACTATAACATTGCATAACTATAAAAAAAACACTAACCATCAACATCTAGTAGATCCTTAGACAGCTTCTCAGTGCGATCATATGCCAGAATAAAACCATGCTCAGCCCAGACGGATGCTAATGAGGGGTTTGTGAAATCCATAGCATATGTCTCTGACGAACTTGAAGCTCCCTTGCGACGTGTATGATTTCCTGAAGAGCTTCCAGGTAGATCACTTCCTTCCCTTGACGACAACAGCCAAGAGCTGCACATTCGTAAAATCTCCTTCCATATAGCCAAAATTATTAATTCAACTGAAAATGATTCCATGAACAAGCCTGCATTTAACTGCAACCAAATTGCAAAAAATTATGACTTAGAATCCCCTGAACTTCACTATGTAGGTCATAAAATCTCAGTTACAACCATCAAGCTGAGATAAATACATAAATGGCAGCCCACAAATGTTCCCACGACATGTTGCACACGAGGAAAGATCAGGTTAGCTTTGGCTCACAAAAATTCTCTTCATTTTCAAATTCTGACCCCCCAAGCCCCGGGGAAAAAAAGGAGGGTCAGGCCATCAACAGCCCACATATGTTCCACACCATGTCGGGGAAGTTTTTAATAACTGATCAGTTATGACAGACCATGCTACATTGCATATTTAACCATGGAAACCCTGGATAGCTGCAAATTCTGACGGCCCCAAAAGGGAGACAAAATAGGTTAAAAAATGATAGGAATTTTCTGTTCAACTGATGAGAAAATTCAGCTCTATAGTATGATCAAATCTCCATCAGCCCTCACTTCTGATCATGAGATCGGAGCTCTGACTCTAATAGGAAAATTTTCATATTGGACAGGGGACAGTTTGATATGAATAGTAAAATGACTTGTGGCCTCAAATTCGACTTCTGTGACTTAGTACTATTGTCATAAAAAACACAGTTATCCAAACGCGGAAATTTAGCCATGTCAGCTTGATATTTATGACCCGTGAATCATCCACAAAGGATTGCAAATGGAACTAGGTTATCCAGAACATTGCCTTTTCAAGTGAAGAATGGTCCAAAACTCACCTTCTCTTGTGCAAGGTCTGAAAGAGTGCTGATGTACTGGTGCAGAAGGTAAAGCCTTATAGAAGGATGTAGTGTGGTTAATCCCTGTGCTTCCCTTAGTATGTGAGGTTCACCTGATGCAGTAGACATATCCATCCCACTACACGAAGCACTAGCACTGCTAGCAACAAACTTAGCAGCCAGTTCTTTTGAATCTTGTCCAATAGGCATCGGCTGCTCTTCCCTATTATTTGGTGCCAAGGGACAAGCTTTGGAGTTGGAACTTTCTTTCATAGAAGTTCCCAGAGAAGAAGTGAGGATCTCCATTGAAGCAAAATTAGAAAGAACAAGAACATATTCTCTTTCGATAGACTCCAGTGAATCAGCAACTGGGTAGAGGAGGTGAAAAAACGAATTATCAGTATGGTGAAAGTAGAGTTCATAGCCCCAAATAGCACTCAACCATCGATTTTTTTCCAAACTAGTATTGAATTATTATTTTTTTCTACAGTAAAAATAAGTTAACAAGATTTTTCTAATGTGACACTAGGTGACCGATTAACCTAGAGTAGCAGGTAACTTGTGTTTTTTATTATTAATAATAATAATAATAATAATAATAATAATAATAATAATAATAATAATATAATGTTAAAAAAACCCGCCCGAACCCTTGTTGCTACTACCCGATCACCACAACCCCTTTATTATTATTATTATTATTAAAAAAGCACAAGTTACCTGCTACTCTAGGTTAAAAGGTCACCTTGTGTTACTTTAGAAAACTATTGTAAACTTCGTACTACTGGGAAAAAGAAAATAACTTAATGTTAATTTAGAAAAAAATTAATAATTGAGCGCCACTTAAGGCTATGAACTCAGTGAAAGTAAGGGAATAAGAATGACTGAATAAGCAATCTTCATACAAACTGACCTTGAATCTGACTTGGTGGCTGCGAGTCAATCTCAGCTGATTGCTTAATTTTGTCAGTGGAAGTTCTTGACATAGCTCCACAGACATCTCTGGTGCTAGATGTACTACCATGGAACTTCCTATAATCTCCTTCCTTATCATTTACACAAGAGCAATCTCCTTTTGGACTTCCATCAAATGCCTTCAACTTATCTTCATGATGCAATTGGGGTTTGTGGACATCTGTTAGAACCAGGGAGTCAACTCTGGAAATTTGAGCAGACAATTCTGCAGCCCTGCAGATGATAAGATGATTGCTTACAGTCCTTCTCACTGAAGTAAAACTAGCAAAGTTATTGGGAAAATCCCAAATTGTTAACAGAACTACGATCTCCTTATAGTTATCAGTCGAACAACATTGACCAAAAATATGATAGCACCAGAAAGTAACAACTGTCACAATTCTGAAGATTACCCTGGATCCTTCAAGAATCTGTGATTAAAGAACTCCTCAAATGTTAACCGTTCAACTGCAAACACATAGCAATAATGCTGATAATAAGTAGCAAATCGATTTTCCTCATCTTTCGGAAGGAAATAAACAGTTACTAGCAGCATTATGATTGAGAAGCACAGCAAGTAGGAGCTATTTCCAACACACGCATGAAAGTAGTTAACACCTGGACGCCATATAATACGAGTGCATGACATAATAAGGAAAATATCAATCAGTGAACCGTTTTATAAGGCCATTCAATCCATAAGAAGAGACTCTGAATTTTAGAACTCTCAGGTATACAATGGCTTAGACATATCAAGAAACTTTGTCAAAGGATGTTTGATAAGAGGTTGAGGGGGGATATGGTCATCTTGAAGAACCAGTAAAATTTCACGCCACGAAGATTAATGGGGATAAAAGGAAGGATTTGCATCATTGCATGTGGTTTAATCCATTTAGAAGAAGACTACAACAGAAAGAGGTATTGTGAGATGCTTGACATGAAGGAGATATGCACTTTGAATATATGAATCAACAAGAAAAAAAGCATGCAGGAGGCAAGGCAAGCATCAAGAAATTAGGAGATATACAGAACTTTCATACAGATATGGGTTTCGGCCAAGAAGCTGCATTAAAGACGTAAAGTCTGTCTCTTTGAAGTAGTTATAGATGAGCTCACTAAGGTAATTCTTGTCAATATTCTTTGGTTTAAGTTATGTAATGTGCAATACAATTTTGATTGATCGGATTATCCCAGGATTTAACACCAATTTGGAGCTATAAAAGAATGGCCTAGAGTACATCTTTAGACTTAGCAACTAGGAATGCGAGTCTAATGAAGTGGTGGGTAAAACTTACAAAGAAGTCAATATGTGGTGCTACTGTAGGACCCAAGACACAAGAGTTTGATTTTGGGCTTGATAATATAAGGTAAAAGCAAGATCGATTAGAGATAGGCACGTGAGCGAGAAAGGGAAATCACCCCTAAGATGAAGAGTTTAAATATTTTTGGAGGATTATATAAAGCAAAGGGCAGATGTCATCATCCATCATATAAGGGTAGGGTGGCAAGAATGGAAGGATTCCTTCAGAGTTTTTATGTGGCAAGAAGCAACACCAGTGACAATTTCCATCGGGTCCCACGTTCCTGTGACAAGAAGTCTACCATAAAATTGAATGGAAACACTTTCCCTCATGGTTATTAGCATGGATTCAAAATATGGCCGTTCTACGACCAAATGACCGCATCAGAAAGAGTTTTGAGATGGACAAAATGTGTTTTCGCCCCACAACAACCGTGATATTGAGTGCAATTGCCGCATCAGAGCAATTTTGTCGTATCACGGCCAAAAGCGCAATCGAGAGCAAAACTACATTTTGAATCCTTGTTTGTTAGCATAAAAGAGTATTGACCAATTAAGAACGTATAGGTGCAAAAGATAATTGAAATAGAAACGATGATTGTTTGATGGATGTGTGGCCTTATAAGATTGGATAAGATAAGAGATGAAGTAATTAGAG
>NCQT01061977.1:4414-19266 GCA_002740465.1 Stenocereus thurberi
CTCTTAGGTAAATGTCGCTAAAAATCCCGAAATCCCCCTTTGCTTTTCTAATTCTGGTTTTTAATTTGTGTTTGATGTATTCTCGCTGGATGCTGTCACGCTTCTATTTGAATGCTGTTGGAAACATCCAACATTTCCCCCATTGCTATTCTGATGTTTGAATGCTGTCGATTTTTTATTTTTTTTAATTAGATTCAGTTCTGTTCTGTTTGCTTTGAAGTGTACTTTGATTTAGGTTAAATCAAATTCTCATGTTCCCTCGCTTAGGCCTTGATCATGTTCTACCCTTTTCTATTTGTCTCTGGTTGCTTATTTCACTATTTTTGTAGCTCTCATTTGGTTGTGTTAGTGCGGGGAGTGAGTATCAATTGATGAACCGGACTGGTTACACAGACAATGAATTGAGCCCCTGATTTCCCTTCTTCCTTGCCTGCTGGCTCTATTCTCTGAATCTATTCTCTATTGCTCCCCTGATTTTGCCCTATTGTAGTTTTGTTCTATCTGGTTCCAATTACTTGTAATCATCTTTTTAGTTGATTAGTTGATGTTAGTAAATGCCCTTTTTGGTTTCAAGTTTATTTCCTTGTTTAATTTATGAGTTTTGGTTGAATTCCTTAGTCTAGCCATGAATAAAACTCATACTAATACCATTACTCTTGTGTTTAATAGTTAGTTTTGACTATTTCATTATTTAGGATAGTATAATTATGTTGATCATGACATAATCTCATCCTCGTTCCTATGGACATGACCTTGAAGTATTACAGCGAAACTCGTATGCTTGCGGCACTTTAGTTTACACTCAAATTTATCGGATAAGTTTTTGATGCCGTTGTCGGGGATGATGGCGTGAGATTATGTTATATTTTTATTTTCTTAGCTACTTTCTTTTTAGTTGCATATGTTCTATCTTACTTTATTTAGTTCATTATTAATTGTTACTTAGCTTGGTCAGTTCTTGAAAATTCCCAAAATTCAAAAAAATTAGAAAAGCCTGAAATCCAAAAAAATTAGAAAACTTGAAAACCACCAAAAAAAAATTGAAAAATTTTTAAAAAACCTCAAAAACAAAGTGGGAAGTTTATGTTTCCCTCAGTTTATGCACTTTTTCTTTTTCTTAGTTTCGTTCTTATTAGCCGTTTATGCTTTGACTTACTTTGTTTATTCATTATTAGTTGTGATTTATTTAGTTCATTTCTTGAAAAAAATCCGAAAACTATAAAAAAATTAGATAAACCTAAAAACCCTGAAAAATTGAAAAACTTAAAAAAAAACTTTAAAAACTTCAAAGGCTAGTTTTCCATTTCCTGCAATATGAACATGAACTTTTTTTGAGTTATCTTTTAAGGCTTAATGATTATCGTGCTCAATTGAATCACAATTTTGAAAAATAAAAATTTTTTGAGGTCATTGGTGTGGGTCTAAATGTTGAGTCAAGGAGTTATGTTGAATCAATTTGTCCTGGAGGTTTAATAGAATTATTTGAAATTTCTTTGAAAAACTAGCTTGGAAAACATGTGCGTTTGAACAGGCTAATGAGACTTTTAGATACCCAACTCATGGAGAGTATGAATTTTAGACTAATTCTTACCCTTCAGACCATTTTATGAGATCAAATGACCCATATTACTATTATATGCCTCCTGTGTTGCACGATTATTGTGAATTTTCTGATCATGATGCTCATATTTGTTCTTTTTGTACTTATATTGATGCTACATGTGCAAGTTTTGAAAAAAAGATTAATGAAATGATTGATCAAATAATAGAGACCATGAAAGCGAGAACTGCCTGTATGTTCTCAATATTTTAATCAAAATAGGGAGAGTTATATTCAACTTGATTTTAGTTTAGGATCTCCTAAACCTAATATTGGCCTCTATGATGATTTTGAACTCTGTTATTCTCCTAGGCCTGACTTGAATGAAGACATATATTTACCTAGTCTAGATCAAGAGAGTGACCTCCCCATGTCTCTATCACCTAATCTTGCACCCTGCACTAACTCACCTAAGGGTATCACTGATGATGCTCTAGTTTCTGTCAACCCACCCACCACTTTGAATGACTTTTGTGAGTTTCAGGTGAGTGAACAATCTAATACTGTTAGCGAGTTAGATACCTGAAATTGAGCTTCGTGATTTAGATGAGTCACAAGAAGATATTTTACAGGAGTTATGCGATGAAGTAACTGAACCTACTATTTTGGACTTTGACGATGATATTCTTTATGCAGAATATGAATCTTTTTCATATGAGTCTAATGTTATTGAGTGTCTTGATGTGGGTTTTGAGGTTGAATATGAATCATTCTCTTTTGATCCCGTCATTCCTGACCTTCTATTTAAATTAGATGATAATATTCTATATGTAGAATATGAATCTATTTCTTGTGAGTTTGATATCCATGGAATTTCTCATGATGGTTTTTGTACTGATTATGAGTCATTTTCCTTTGACCCCATCCAAACTGACTTTCTTTTTGAATATTGCAACTCTGAATTTGTTAAGTCTGAGATCATTACCACTAAGAATTTTACTTTAGACCAGACTCAGATGTATATTAGACCTAACAGACTTATGAAATTTGCGCCCAATATTTTGCCTAAACTACTCATTCATGCTAACATAGTTTCTTGGCCAATGACTTTAATACTAGCTCATTCTGAGTATATTCATTTCCTTTTTAATTGGGCCCAACTGTTTGATAAGTTAAAGCGGGCCCTTACTTGTGCTTTATTGACTAGAGGGATGTACTCTTTCTAGCTCCAACTCACTGCTTTTCACTGTTTCTATGTGATTAAGGGTTGGGCTTCTTTGTTTGATAAGCTGCTACGTGCTTTAGCGAGTTTTGATTTGAGTAGCATTTTTTTAAGCTTAATATGGAGTGGCTGATGCTCTATAGACCTCTAACTAAGCTGATTTCTAAAGGTATAGCTTAGGTGTACTTTTGCAGCTGACCTAGTATGATCATTCCACCCTTCTTCTCCTTTTCTTTTCTTTGCATTCTTTTCATACTTAGTTGTGGATAGTTAGGATTGTGAATTGTGATGGGTGATCAATCTTGAGGAGCAATTTGGGATTTGTTGAGCCATGTGGGCTATGATCACTCTTAGTTGTGTTCTGATTTTGTGAATACTTATTAGTTGTGGATATCTAGGGTTGTTTTTTATGTTTCAATTTGTTTTGTTTCTTTAGTTTGGTAAGTCTTGGTTTCCCTTTGGTCTTGTTTTTGGTTAATAGTTTCTTTTCGTTTCCTTTTGGTTTTTATTTTGCATTAGGTTTTCTTTTGATTTAGGTTGGTGTTTAGTAAGTCTTTGGTTTAGTTTTGTTTTTATTTTGGGTGATTTAGTTTGTCTTGGTCTTGATTGGTTTTGTTTTCTTTTAGGTTTTGGTTTTTGTTTTTCTTTATTTAGTTATTTTGCTTTTTGATTTTTGTATTTGAGTCTTATTTTGTTTTGGTTTGATGTTGATTTTGGTCATTTGGTGGTTTGTTTAGTTTTAGAGTTAGTTTAGTTTTTGCTTTTCTTTTGAGATTTTGATTTTGGTGATTTTATGTTTGTTTTTGGTTTTGTTTATGATTTGTATTGGTATCTTAGTTTATATATATATGATTTTGTGTTGGTTTTGCGGTCGTATAGCTCATGTGTTTGCTTTTTAGTAACTTAGTTCTCACAATGAGGGCATTGTGAAGTTTTAGTGTGAGGGTGAGGTGCTCATTTTTGAAAAATTATGAATTTTTTTAAATTTTTGGGGATGTTTGTACTCTTTCTGATTAGTTTGAATTTCCTGTGCTTTTATTATTAGCTTGTATATAAGTAGAATGTGCGTGAAAAGTCTTAGGCCTCAGTGTGTCATTATGAGCCCTAATTCTAACCCCAATTGGTCATTATGGATGTGTAATCCAATCCTTGCTATTCCTTTATCATTATCTTTAGGTCTTAGGCTTCCATGAATGATTCTCCCACTTGCTTGTGACACGATTACTCTGAAAAAAAAAAATGAGAAAAAATATAATGAATAAAGAAAAAAAAAAGAGATGAAATAAAATTTAGAATGACAAGTACCCATTTGAGGCATGCGCTATTAAGCGTTACCCTTTGAGGTATGTGCTACTGGATATTATCCTCTGAGGCGATACTGCTACTGGGAAAGCTTGCTTCTAATGTTAATATGTCAATAATGTAGTTGTGTTAGTTAAGTAGGATTGAGTCTAATTCTGCTAAACTAAGTCTTGGGATGATGATACACTTGCACATGAGCACTGGGATAGATTTAAAATCTTGATGTTCAATAGGGGGAAAAATTAGTGCCTTGATGTTATTTATGGGGTTAAGGGCTTTGAAGTACATTCCTTGCATTTGCAGATTAATAACTTGATTACATGGGTGATTTAGTTATTTAGAACGCGTGCATATCTTTCTTAAATTTTGTACATATTAGATTTGAGAAAAACCAAAAAAACTTTTTCTTTTTTTTTGAAATAATTTTTGTGGGTATTTCATTTAAAAATCCTCACAAGACCTCACTCGTCCACTTGGGAGACCGAAGGATTTAAAGGGCCTGTTGCATATGCTAAATACAACCGTGATTCCTACAACAATGAGTTAGGACTTTCTTTTTCTTATTTTTCATTTTCTTTTAGTTTGTTTAGTTTGTTTTACTTGAGGACGAACAAAATCTTGGTGTGGAGGTATTTGTTCGTGCTAAAAATGTGTTATTTTTATAATACTTTTAAACCTGATTTATGCTCATTATAATCGTTATTTTTAGGTTTTTATTTGATTTGATTTTGTTTTGTAGGTTTTGAATAATTATGGTAAAAATGCGAGAAAATGATGAAAAAATGCCGGAAATGAAGAATAGGGCCAAGTTGATTCAAGCCTAACGTATTTCATCCATCAACATAATGAGAGAAAAAACAAAGGAAACTTTAATAAAACCCCCAGCCCAGGATGTGCCTGTCACGTGACCCATTACCTTCCCTCCTTAGCTCTCATTTTCTCTCTCCTCTCTCGGCTATAAGGAACTCAAAAACCCCACACCCATCTTCATCTTATTCCAGTCTCATCTCTCGCACTCTTCGTCATCTCTCTATCTCTCTCGAACCACAACACCATTAGCATCACCACCATCATCAAGCACCACGACAAGCACCATCTGTGCTCCTCACATCGCCAGCTTGTATCATCTTCACCATTCATGCATGCCAGATCGACGAACAAGATGAGAGGGGCTCGGGTATATATGAAGCAGGCGGCGCAATTAGGAGATCAATTAGGTAATCTAGGCTTTAGTTTATGTTTTCCATGTTCAATTTAGGGTTTAGATTCAATGTTTCAGCTAAGGTTATATTTTAGATTTTAGGGTTTAATTTTATGTTTTTGTTCAGCTTTGAATTTCTATATCTAATTTCAATTTCCAGATTTGATTTTAATTGGGCATTTTTGATGTAATTAATTTCGATCTTATTAGTTTGAGTAGAGTAGTTGATAGTAGCTTTGAATTCTGGGTTGTTGTTGCGGTTTCAGGGCTATTCGGTGCTCATGGGTCTCTGCCATTAATGGAGCTCGACACTACCCCGTTCACGGCCATGAGATTTGGTTTGATTTCTTTGCTCCATCTCTTGTAATGCTCTTAGGTAAATGTCGCTAAAAATCTCGAAATCCCCCTCCCTTACTTTTCTAATTCTGGTTTTTAATTTGTGTTTGATGTATTCTCGCTGGATGCTGTCATGCTTCTGTTTGAATGCTATTGGAAACATCCAAATATTTTTCTCCATCGCTATTTTGATGTTTGAATATCGTCGATTTTTGATTTTTTTGAATTAGTTAAAATGTTCATTTAGTTCTGTTCTGTTTGCTTTGAAGTGTGCTTTGATTTGGGTTAAACCAAATTCTCATGTTCCCTCGCTTAGGCCTTAATCATGTTGTGCCCTTTTCTGTTTGTCTCTGGTTGCTTATTTCGCTACATTTTTAGCTCTTATTTGGTTGCGTTAGGGTGGAGAGTGAGTATCAATTGATGAACCAGGCTAGTTACATGAACAGTGAATTAAGCCCCTGATTTCCCTTCTCCCTTGCTTGCTGGCTCTATTCTCTGAACCTGTTCTCTATTGCTCCCCTGTTTTTGCCCTATTTTAGTTTTGTTCTATTTGGTTCCAATTACTTATAATCATCTTTTTAGTTGATTAGTTGATGTTAGTACATGCCCTTTTTGGTTACAAGTTTATTTCCTTGTTTAATTTATGAGTTTTGGTTGAATTCCTTAGTCTAGCCATGAATAAAGCTCATATTAATATCATAACTCTTGTGTTTAATAGTTAGTTTTGCCTATTTTGTTATTTAGGATAGTTTAATTCTGTTGATCGTGACCTTAATCTCATCATCGGCCATATGGACACAACCTTCAAATACTACAGTGAAAGCTGTACGCTTGCGACACTTTAGTTTACACTCAAATTTATCAGACACCCGCCCATTATCATCTAGAGGGCATTCACCCCTCAGTTACCCACACGGTTCTGGCAAGATCCTTCGATCGGCTTGGCAGGTATGTACCTATCCATAGATCATAATAGCATCAAGGGGTTCACTATCAAATAATAACTAGCAATGTAGTTTCACTTTCATCTCATTTATTGTTTTAACTTGAAATGAATTACAAAGCGGGAGCCCAACCAGTTTATGCAAAGATCATTTAACAATACAGGAATGCATGTACTGAGCTTTGGCTCATAGTTTCGAATGATTTTCATGTTTTGCTTTAGGAAAATGCTCAGTGAGTCGCCCTCAGGCTAGCAAACCAGCTGAAGAGAACAAGTGGAGTAAGAAAATCTGGATGGATCAATAGTGATATAGTACATGCATATTTTTGGAGCTGTATTTTAAAATCTTCAGTGGATGGAGGTATAAATTTTATGGTGCTTAACTGTGATGTACAAACCTTATGTTGGTTAACAGTTGATTATCTATGGTTTGATCATCTGTGAATGTGTATGGTTGAAGCTATCCCTAACTATGTTATTTCTAGTACACATACTTTAAGCCTTTTCCTTTTGGATAGTGGTAACGTTCCTATCATCGAGTTTATTAGTCATAATTAAGGGATTTGTTAAGGAGAATACAAACAATGAATCATGCTCATTTTGGGGTGTTATAGATTTGGTATTAGAGTCAGGTTTGATCTTCATTGATGGGATATGGAGTATAGAGAGTAGAGTTAGGAGAGTGAGAAAGTTGATTAGTGAGGGTTATTATGATATCATTTGAGATTTGTGATAATAGTAATGTTTGCTTATCTCTGACATGTTCTTCTCTTACATTCTGCTTTGTTAGATGGATCTACATGCAGTGANCATCTTGTCGGTTACTTTTGAGGCCACTCATAGCTCTTTACCACATATTAGTATAGTAGTCTACATGCAAAACCCATTTATTTAGTTTTATAGCGTCATAGTCCATACACGAAGGTTATTATGTATGCTTATCTTATATGATGGTTGTAGTGAAGTAATTAAGTTACTCTGTTTATTGAATAGCCAAAATGTCTAAATCTATGCAAAACAATACAGAGACCCACATAGGAGATAACTCGAAGCACAACCAGGGGTCAGGCGACCAAGCTTCTCATAATGTGCCACCAAACCTTAGCTAAATGCCGTCGATTCTCCCTGAGTTGGCTAACAACATTGGGAATGCTAATTACCCTAATTGCTGGCATACTTTGGTGTGTGACCTTATGAAACGAATTCCTCTAGCACTGTATGAAATCCTTCCTAAGGATGATAAACTAGCAGATAGGGAAGCCCGATGTGTAACGCCCCAAATGTATATAATTCACTGTTTGCGTTCTCTTCATTAGTTTCATCAATTAGAAGTAATATCCCAAATAATCAGTGTATTACTGCCATCCAAAAAGAACAAGGCCTTGCTTGTAAATGATAAATTTAGCAATGCTAATCAATGTTTACAATTAAAAAAAAATATTCACATAATCACAACCCTTCAAACTATATATATATATATATATATATATATATATATATATATATATATATAAACAGTTCTAGCGTCAAAATCATTCAACTATCCCAACGATTACACCACAATATAGAATTCTAGTAGAGTATATAGTTTTAACATCAACATATATCACAATACAGTGTTAGAAGCATCTCAACACTAAAACATCACCATTCCATGTAGACTTCCTTCCTCACTTATCACCTTCGGTCATCATGCCTACCTGAGGGCAATTCACTGAACATTTCCCTAAAACAGAATATCAAAATATTTCAAATTATGAGCCGAAGCTCAGTATATGTATCCCTGTATTGTTGAATGATCATTGAAAAGCTGACTGGGCCCAGATTGCAATTCATTTTATTTTAAAATAGAGAATGAGATAAATATAAAATTGCATTGCTAATTATTATTTGATAGTGAACCCCTGGTAACAATTACGATGTGTGATCGGAAGACCTGGCCTGAAGTCGTGCAGGTAACTAAAGGGAAAGACCCTCTAATTGATAAATGATGGAGTCACTTATTATGTGATAAATCATAAATTAAACTAATTCATTGATGTACTTACCAAAATATTATAATTTTGATAAATACATGCTAATTTCTAAAGATACAGGTAATGAATATACCTGGTACTTTTAATGAAATTCACTGAAATGGGATTATGCACCAAAAGGAAGGAAATGATAGGTTATGGCCTGACTTTGTTAAAAATATCACGACAGGAACACATAATTAGCAAATATTTTTATTTTCATAGATAATAAGTTAGTAAAAGCAAAGTAGGAGCGTAAGAAGGGCTAAAATGAATGACTCGTAATATAGTCCTTCGATCTCCGATTAAGACCCAAAACCCCAATATTGAAAACGCAAGAAGTTTTGAAAAACTTTCATTTAGAACACCAAACATGATTCCTATAATGAGTTCCCAAAATGGGGCTAGAATACACGTATATCAGTTTTGGTATAACCTGTGCAATTCTGGTAAAATGGCCATAACTTTTTCCACAGACCTCAGATTAAGCCAATTCAAAAAGCATTTGAAAGCTGGCATACTGACTATTTACCCACCAGAAATCATAATTTTTCAATGGGCCGATCATTACCAGTTTAATCTCAAAGTCACCCTGTTTTCTACCATTTCCGGCCCTTATTGTTTTGGCTTTTTCCTCTTTTTTTTCACATAAATCCTCACTTGGAATCATTCCTTAAACTCATGTAATAAAATTTTGGTCCTTCCCATCACCATAAAAAACCATCATACTCAATTTCACCTCAAAATCATATATATCAAAGATCATTTCTCAATCAAATATACACTAATAACATACTTGCTATTGAAGGAAGGTTAAACCTTACTTAATCATTAAACCCCAGTTTGTCGCCAACTTGGACTCACCTTCAACTCATTCTAAATCATCAAAACATCATCATAATCATCAATAAGACTAAAGATTACAAAATCATATACAGAACAATGCAAATTCATCACTTTACTTAAGCTAACTTGATCATGACAAACCCTAAACCTAACATGCTTCAAGTTCAACTCCACTACAATCAACATCGCCAAAATCAATAGAATTTGCATGACAACATGTACTTTGATCTTCAGAGCATGAATCATAACTAAAACAATCATAAAACCAACAATAAATCAAGATCAAGGTAAAATTTTACCTCTTTGAGAGCTTCGAAGGAGAGGGTGTGAGGTTGTTTGAGGGTGGAGAAGGTTGCCTTGGCTGGTGGGGGACTAGGGTGGCGTTGGGTGGTCAACTGGTGATCATTCGATGGCTGAAACAGTAGCAAAACAACAGCAAGGGGGAAAGGGGCAGTCGCGAGGTATGAGGGAGAGAGAAGAGAAGTGTGTGATCTTTTACTTGACTAAGAATGAAAGAAGCATTTACTTGGCTGGCTTTATCCTTCAAAAAATGATTTTCGCCTAACTATGGTTAGACTTCAACCATGGTTAATTAGCTAGGTTAAGTGGTGTGATGGCTCGAACCTAAGATTCATACTAATTACCTTAAATTATTCTAATCACAAATTAATCAAGTTGAGTGCCGTATTTCAATTTAGCATTTTTATATATATCTATATATTTTTGTGTATTGTGGATTGAAACGACAACATAGCCTCAAAATAGATCTTGTTATACTCCTAAATAATTTATTCAAGTGCTAATAAATATTTGAATGCCCACCGAAAAAGCATTAGCCCAATTATCAAAGGGCTAATTTGAAAAATGATAATAATAGTAATATACAAACAAATATAGTAATAATGTAATAACAATAATAATAAGGTAAGTTATGTATATATAAAAAGAGTGAGGCATCACTTAAAAATTAAAATGTCTTCTCTCAAATTTACATCCAAAAGATGTAAACTTTAATTTATTAATTCTAGCCAAAGAGATCAATTCAATTTTTCATATAAGTATATATGTAATGCATGGTAATAAAGTAAAATAAAATAAGGATTAGAGAGGGAATTATGATAAATATGAGAAAATTCTAGAAAAACCAATGGAAGTCAACAAATAAAAGGGTAGGGAAAAAAAAAGAGAAAAAGAAGGAAAAAGAAGTTAGTTAAAACTTAAAAATAAACAATTCAAACAAAATAAACCAAAATCAAAAAGAAACAAAAACCCAAACCCCCCTGAATCCCCACGAACCAGAACAGACCCCTCCCCCTCCTTCTTGCTTTGCTCTTTGCTACCCTTGTCCGATCCCGTGGAGCGTTCACCGGCCGACCGACGCCGCCCCACCGCCGCCCATCATCACCGGAATATGCCGCCCAGTGTCGTCATCCCGTCCGTTCTCTTCTTCAGCTTTTTGGGTGTGTTCAAGTGGGTGAAAGATGTGAAACTCTAACCCCAATAAATTTGAAACTCATTTGCTAATGATAAAAATTTTGTATCAAATGATGTATTTAGCCTTGGTGAATGTCAATTTGTGGTGTTCTTAAATGTTGGTTGTGAAATTGAATAGATGAAGTGAGGTTGGAATGAAGATGGTGGTGAGGAAGGGTGATGTTTGGGGTATAGATTGGGCTTAATTATGTTATGTTAATGATGCTGAGATCGATTTTAGTGCATACTAGAATAAGATTAAAGTGAAATATATGTTGGATGGATGAGTTGTGGCCATGAACTTGAGAAATTAAGGTTTATAGCTTGAATGATATTCAAGTCAATTATATGAATTATTAGTGTATACGTGAGTTAATTGATGATTAAATAGAGAAATATATGTATATATGTATAAGGTTGATGTGTGGATTATGTGATGATCATGGCTTTGTGGTTTGGGTTGAAATTGGAATAAAACTACAAGCTTGATTATGGTTAATTTGGTGGTTTTAAGTGAATTATAATGAATCTTTGAATAAAATTAATGAAAATTTGGTGTTATAATTTTGTATATTGAATATGTGTGTTTATCATGAGCAGGTAATTGGGGTTTAGATGTTGGACGGAGTTAAATTTCAATTGGGTTACTTTAGTAATGTTTAAACAAATCTTTGGCGATAATCGAACGAAAATAAAGAGATATAAGCATATGTATTATATATATTGTTGCATAAGTTTATGGCAAGATTTATTTTCCAACTGAGGATGGTGGAGAGGAGAATGGAGGGAGATATAGTGGTTTGAATGTTTGAATATCATGAACCAAGTATGGGGTTAGGGAGATTCTAGGATTTGGTTATTAAAAGAAATGGAAACAAACAATTAGTTTTGTGGAATTGGAATTACTAACATAACATGCTTATGTGGTTTTATTTCACTAATGATAATTGTATGATTGGGATACGAAGTTTATGAAGTCGCTTTGAACCATATCACAATCCAAAGTTTAATGGCTAACGATGATTCGTTAAAGAGAAAAGCAATAGTTGTAATAATATCATTAATGATAATTATTACAAAAATAATCACAATTCTAATAATAATAATAATAATGATAATAATAATAATAATAATAATAATGATTGATAACGTCGCTAATTTTAATAAGTGCGAAGAACTAACATGGTTAACAAGCTTTCCATAATAAATCAAACGGTACTGGCAATAACACCATTAATAACAAACTCAAGGCGAGTTACACCGTTATGTTGTTCGAACATTCACTAAGTGATTGTTAGCGCTGAGAGGGAGATGAACAAAAACAAAAATAAAATGGAACCAAACTAATGCTAATAATAAAAAGAAGAAGTCGAGTGAATTCAAATTATTCATTAAGTTAATAAATGTGTTAAAATTTCCTAATCTTGCACTAATCAAGAAAAATTACATATTTGGAGCAGAGGTGAGGCCACGTTTGTCGCTTCAAGTTTCCAGTAAATGATTTTCAATTAAACAGAGAGAGATTCTCAAAGACCAGGTAGGTACATTGCTTGTGCTCTTCAAAAATTCACATGTTTATCAAACTAATAAAAATCAATGTGATATTCATATAATGAATCATTTTATGTAGTGTTTTGTCACGTAAGCGAGCGGCCCCATCAATTATCAATCATTAAGGCTTATACCCTTTAATTTACCCATGCGGCTACAACTTAGGCTTTCTGATCGGCCTGGGAGGTGTGCACCTATCTCAAGATCGCTGCAGACGTCAACAGGGGTCTACTGCCAGACAATAGTTGGCAAATCAACTTTACTCATGCATTCTCTCTCTCCTGTTTACAAAACAAAATATTTTGAAATGCGGACACCCAACTAATTAAACTCAAAGCTTATTTACTGCATACGGATATAAGTGCTGAGCATCGGCTCATTCTTCGAATGTTTTTGTGTTTTCTGTTTTAGGTAATGAAATAAGTGGACGAACTTGCTCCTAGCACGCTGAAGGATGTAAGAAGTGAAGGAAGAACTTGTTGCATTTGCAATTTGACGCCGTTAGATGCTCACAGTAGATGCTCGCGTAATATGAAGGCTTAACAGAGCTTAAAGATCATGTTAGGTTTACAACTTGAGTAAGCACGCTTAAGTTGGAGAAAGTTAGAAGATATTGAATCTGGTTATATCTTGGGTGTGTAATGGTCAAATTACGGCTCGAAGTTGCCACAAATGCCTTCAGTTTGATGAGATTTGAGGATTGTGATAGCATTCCAGTAAAATCATAAAATTGATAAATAAATAGCCTTGTCCGACTTAGGGCGCGATAATGCCTCCAAACCAAGGACTTTCACTGCAAATATATAGTAAATAAATTATTAAGTTAGAATAGTCATGTGTTAGGGATTTGGGGCGTTACAAGTGGGCAAGTTGTTAGCTTCAAATTGGACCAAAATAAATTAGGTTCGGTAATAAAACGCTCTATAATGTTAATGTTTTTCTATAAATTGAATTTAAATTTTTGTGATGATATGGGAAAATAAATTAAATCACTTAGATTATAATTATTAGGCCTCCTATCAATTTTTCAAAAATTTTCTTTAATAAATAAGTAAATAAATAAATAAAACTCGAATTGAATAGTGAGAGTCCAAATGATTTTTCCACGCTGGGATGATCAAATGCAATAAATAGTTTTGAGAAAAAATCATTAACTTGAGCTAATTAAATAAATAAACATGACTTAGGGTTGGGCTATTACAGCCTTCCCCCTTTAAAGAGTTTCGTTCTTGAAACTTATGAACTTTACCATGCCATACAAGATTACCTCAAATAGATGTGGATACTTGGCTTTCATTTCTTCTTCAATCTCCCAAGTGACTTCTTAGGAGGTATGATTTGTCCAAAGCACCTTGACTAAAAGCATCTACTTATTGCGCAACTGCTTAATCCTGTGATCTAGTATTTGGATTAGTCGTTCTTCATACACTAAATCCCCAGAGATTTCAATAGGTTTAGATACAATGGTGTGGTTTGGATCTAGGATATACCTTCTGAGTTGAGAGATGTGAAACATGTTACATATGTGTTCAAGTTCTACTAGCAGGTCCAGGCGATAAACTACGAGATTCAACTTTTCAATAAATCTTGGACTCAATTTTTGTCGTGCTTTGAATCTCCTAATGCCGTTAGTTGGCGAAACTTTCAGAAAATCTTTGTCGCCTACTTGAAATTCTAGAGGCCTCCTTCTTTTGTCCGCATAACTCTTTTGCCGACTCTGGACAACTTTAATATGCTGTCGAATTCTTCTTATTATTTTCATGGTTTCCTGGATCATTTCAGGGCCTATAATCAATGTCTCATCTAAGTCACTCTAACACAATGGGGTTCTACACTTTCTCCCATATGAAGCCTTAAACGGGGTCACTCTGATGGTGGACTAGTAGCTATTATTATAAGAAAACTCTACCAGCGGTAAATCGTCTTGCCATTTCCCTTAGAACTCCAACACCCAAGCTCTTAACATGTCCTCTAGAATTTGATTTACTCTTTCAATCTGCCCATCTGTCTCAAGATGATAAGAGCTACTAAAGTTTAATTTGGTCCCAAAGGCTTTTTAAAGTGCTTGCCAAAAACAAATGTGGAATCTTTGATCCCTATCCAATACTATGTCTATGGGAATTTCGTGTAGCCAGACTATCTCTGTAACGTACAACTGGGCTAGTTTTTCAACTCCCCAAGTGTCTTTAATTGGCAAAACATGGGCCAACTTGGTAAGCCGATTGATTATGACCCAGATAATATTCTTCTTCAAGGCAGAAAGGGGTAAACCCATAACAAAGTTCATTGAGATTAAATCCCACTTCCAAGTGGGAATTTCTAGGCGTCGCAGTTCACCCACGGAACGCTGATGCTCTACTTTAACTTTCTGGCAGGTTAGACACTTGTCTATATATTTTGCAACCTTTTTCTTCATATTATTC
>NCQT01062014.1:0-26830 GCA_002740465.1 Stenocereus thurberi
AATATGTTACACTTGGATTTGTTATCATCAAAACTAAATATAATTATGCAACACCTTTTAAGAAGTGCTCTTTCAAGATCAAGAGTTTGACCGTGTTTTTACGTGTGCTCGGGATTGGTAAGAATACGGGCGTCAATTTTGTTATGAACCACGAAATTGAAACCTTCGAATTAGAGGTACCACCTCAGATGTTGAGGTTGGAGGTCCTTCTTCATCATCAAATGACGCCATAATGAGTTATCGGTGTACAAGATAAATCAATATCATGGTTCATCCGACTAACCACTGTCATCATGTTCAATACTAAGATCAAAGTCTAAATCGACTCCTTCTATAGGAGGTGAGGAAAGAGCTACTTGGGCAAACCTGCAATAATCACTCATGGGAGATTCATTAGAAGCATAGGCCTTAACCTTGGGTATGCTAGGTTGCATAGGAACAGCAAACTCTACCTTAACATAACTTTAGCTGGTATCCTCAGTAGAAATTCAATCAAAATCCAAAAGGTCAAGACAATTTAAACCGTCCTCCATTTCAATCTCAAGAGAAAGGAGAAGTGCATCAGATAGGGAAGAATTAGAGGAAACCACATCCTCACCCATAAAATAGGACATAGCATAACACCCCTCTATTTCAAATGTTATCTGCCCCCTTTACATCAATATTACTACCTAAAGTAGCAAAGAAGGGCCTACCAAGAATAATTTGGGCATTATCGATCTCAGTCATATCAGCAATGATAAAGTCTTCCAACACCCAAGAATCACCTATTTTTATGAGAACACCCTCTAATGTACCCAAATGTCACATTTCAGAACCATCTCCTGATTAGAGTGAAAAGGGTGCAGGTCACAATGGTCCTAAATAAACCTTATGAAACATAGAGTAGGGCATCAAACTGACACTTGCACCAAGATCGCATAAGGCTCTTTTAATTTTCATTTTTCCCACTACATAAGGGATAGAAAAGCTACCTAGGTCAGGAAGCTTAGGTGGATAGACTGGGGGAATCTCAAAGCTATCATTTTCTATAAAAGTTACGGGCTCTCCACTATCATTTTTCTCCGTACTCTCAACCATGATCATTGCTCTACCCTCCTCAAGTGGTATGTCCTCGGGGTCTTAGGGTCCTCTACCCATTCTTTCAAGGTAACACAATTATAATGCACATGGGGGTTAGATTTAGGTTTACTAGGCAGTCTACCTGGAGGTTTAGATGAAGAGCTAGCTTGTTGGGTAATTTAGGCTTCCAATATCTTATTATGAGTTGTAAGCACATCAACTTTAGAGGCTAATTGCTTTATATACTTGTCTTGTTTTTGTTGTGCCAAAAGCATATTCTCTGCCATGGTTTTTAGGTTTGACTTTTGGTGAGCCTGGTGGGAAAAAGGAGGTCTTTGAAATCTAAGGGATTGCTTAGCATGTATTTGAGGCATGATGGAAGGGTTAGTCCTATGTGAGGAATTTGGATGATTCCTCCAACATAGATTATAAGTATTAGAATAAGGGTCATTGGTTGGTCTCAGGTTAAAATTATTGACATAATTGACATGGTCACTAGTGTTTTGGGAAAAGGACTCTTAACTTGATAATTTTCAGTCGAATGGTTAATGGAACCACATATTTCACATAATAGGAGAGGGGTACTAAAAGTCACATAATTGACATTCAATCGCTCTAACCTTTGAGTCATAGCATCTACTTTAGCATTAAGTAAAGTAAAAGCATCAACTTCAACCTTAACTCCACCCCGCTTGGGTTGGCCTTGTTCATTAGACCATTGAGAATTGTTGGGCCTTATCTCTTCTATCAAATTGAAGGCCTCATACTCAGTCTTATTCGTCACGGTTCCCCCTGCCGCCACATCAATAGTAGAGCTTATAGGTTAGGTCACTCCATTGTAGAAGGCTAGAACAAATCCATCTTTGAAGGCCTTGGTGAGGGCACAACCACAACAAGTCTTTGAACTGTTCCCAAGCCTCACAGAGCGTCCCATCATCTCTTTGGGTAAAGTTAGTGATTTGGTTCCTCAAGCTCATCGTCTTACTTGGTGGGAAGAATTTGGCAAGAAATGCTCTAGCAAGCTCATCCTATGGGGTGATGCATCTAGGGGGCAAAGAATGAAGCCGTGCTCTTGCGTTGTCCCTAAGTGAAAAGGGATGTAGCCACAAATGAATGACATTGGTAGAGACTTCGATGAGTTTCAGTGTGTCACATGCCTTTAAAAGGATCGAGCGGTGTAAGTTAGGGTCTTCCAACGAGGTGCCCTCAAATTGGGATTGTTGCACCATGGAAATAAGAGCTTGCTTGAGCTCAAAATTTTTTGACTCTACGTTAGGACGATCGATGCTTGAGGCGATGCTTTGGACTCCTGGGGTAGGAAAATCCCTAAGAGTCATTCTTTGGTCACCACCTCCTCCCGCAATAATTGGTGAGGTCTCTCGAGTCTTGCACCTTTGTTTCGCAAGTCTTTGCTTCTTCCTCCTTAAACGGAAAATCCTCTCAATCTCAGGATCGAGTTTGTACAGAAATGAACCTCGCATAAAAGGGGAAAATTCCTACAAGCACAATCACCAACACTACCAACACAATCAAAAGGAAAAGGAAAATAAATTAAAACACTTTGTCAATTTCGTAAGATTAACTCAATAGTTAACAATTTGATCCCTAGCAATGACACCAAAAACTTGACATGCCGCAAGCGCACGGGTGTTTTAGTTTAGATTTAAAGATCGTCCTCAAGGAGCACAGTAATCTACCGAGCTAATATCCTATTGAAAATGCTAAGCAATCAATCATTTTCAATGAGTTGTTTTAAATATACTAATTATGTAATTGGAAATTCAATCAAGGTAAAGCATCTAGGGATTTGATTCGCCAAGTAAAGAGTTAGATCATAAAATTAAGCATGCACTTTTCATGGATTGGATAATTCAAGGAATTGCAATCGAGTTAAATTTAATCATTTCTTTCGAAATAAATAAAATTGCCCAAATGAATTTAGCTAACACTCTTTCAAGAGTCTTTGATTTAGTCTAGGTTGAAGATTTATGAATGCTAAGTCTCTTCTTAACATGCAATTCTCTCACGAGTTTTGCTAGGTCAAGTTCTTTCAAGGTGATTTAATAGTGAGTTTCACTTTTCAGTACTTCACTTGACCACTTAACATAAGCAAGCAAAATTGACCAAACTTTACTCACAATATTTCAATCTCAAGATAGAAGTAAATCATTCCAATCATGAAGTAAGCACAAGATTGAAGAAATTAAGGATCCAACTACAATACTATGGCTAACAAATCCCTAGATTAAATGAAACTACTCACTCATATTTCAAATTAAAGTAACACAAGAGTTCTAAGGTAGATTCAAAGGCAAAGAAAGTTTTACAACAATGGTAGCCCTTCAATGGTGCCAGAATCTTCAGGCCTCCAGGAGCGAAACTTCTCTCGTCAATTCTCTTTTTGCTCCCAAAAATAAACTAAAAGTTCTAACTTAAGAGAGATGGAGGAGAGAGTAGTGTTAAGAGGATGATGATGATCCTTTCTTCAGCTAAAAGCATGCCTTTTTTAAGTATTAAAAACAAGCTTCTTCAGCTGTATAACAAAGGAAGATGAAGAGGTTAGTAGTTATAGGCTCACCACGGTCCGTGGGAGCCATCATGGGCAGACTGTGGTACTTGCTTGATCTGAAATCTTCTACTCTTCTGTTGGTCCACGGACATAAGACTTAGGGTGCCGCCATGGTGGGATAACATGCACTCAAATAAGGATCAATTGCTGGATCAAATGGTCTAAAATCCTACACAAGTCACCAACGAACCATACCAATGCATAAAATGAGAATATGAGTATAAATTATAATATAAAACCCGTGAACTCTCGAAAAAGTGCTCCAAAATGTCCCAAAAATGAAGTATATAAAAGCACTTATCACATGTGATCTATGTATACTTCCACTTCGTTATGTATTTAGTCATATGGTAAAGTGTTAGCTATCCTTTGGTAAGTGGCTGCAGTGTTCTTCATCCCAAATGGCATCACAGTGTAGTAATAAGTTCCACATCAAGTAATGAAGGTAGTCTTTTCTATGTCTTCCACTGCCATCTTAACTTGGTTGTAACTAACATATCTATCCATAAAGGAAAGACGGGCATGTTTGATCATGTTATGAACTAAGACGTTTATATATGGTAATAGGAAATCATCTTTTGGACCGGCCTTATTGACATCCCCAAAACCCATGGACATCCTTACTTTCCCATCCTTTTTTAGAACTGGTGCAATATTTGCTACCCACTAGGGATAGTGTGCAACCTTGATAGAGGAACTTTATGCTGAGGAATATCCTGATCTATACCTGCCATGTCCTTATATGACCGTGCAATGACATCTATGAATTCCCATGTCCTTATATGCTCAGGAATCATTTTTTGGACTGGCCTTATTGACATCCCCAAAATCCATGGACATCCTTACTTTCCCATCCTTTTTTAGAACTAGTGCAATGTTTACTGCCCCCTAGGGGTAGTGTGCAACCTTGACAGAGAGGAACTTTATGCTCAGGAATATCTTGATCTATATCAACCATGTTGTTATATGATCGTGCAATGACATCTATCAAATTCCCAAAGAAGTGAACTAAAACTTTCTTCCAACTTAGGTGTTAGCAATTTTTCGATTTTAAGCTCTCAGTGCTCGTTAGGAGTCCCCAAGTTGATTAGTATTATACGTTCAATTATGGAAGCATGTTTTTCATGATCTTCCATTGCTTTGATTAATTCCTTAGAAGTTTTGTCTTCATTTTCATTATAAGAAGATGAAAAACATTTAAAAAGAAAGGAATGAGGCAAGTTGTAAGCAAAACAATTCATCTTGTTAAAATCAGAAGCAGGTACATCAAATGCAGATTTTGAAGGGAAAAAAATTGAAGTCTTACTCTTAGGCCCTATCTTAGGCCTTCTTAAACAACCCCTAAGAGCTATGGTGAATACTTTTTCTTCCTCTTCAGCTGTCTAAGTTATTGCTTATGTCCTTCAATGCTAGCTGCAGTAATTAAGTTGGCAGGGTCAAAACCACTATTAGATATACCAAGGTACAAAAGAGTAGCATTTCTTTTATCTTCTTATAGCCTTGCCCCAATAGGATCCTGAAAATGTTACTTTCAGCTAGGCTGACCAAGCCCTGTATGAACAGTTTTTTTTCCATAGTAGTAAGCACCTCTTTCTCGAATAGCTAGCAGTCATTGAATACTTTAGTCCAATGAGAGTCTGACGATAGTGCCTTACAGTTTACTGCTATAGGTACCCTTCACTAGCAGCAGCCTTTCTGAGCTTGGGCTTTTTGCCTAACTCCAGTTACTTTTCCTAGAGTGGGTTAATACCCTAGTCAATATTTATAATCCTTCTTTTGGGTCAAGGGAAAGGTAGTCCACCCTTGTTCCCTTCATGTTATAACTATTCCTGGCAAGTGGCCCTGCTTTTGAAGGATAGCATTTTGACATTCAGATTTGAATAGGGGTCGAAGTTGACAGGAGTTATAGAGTTCATCATCACTACGATTATGTTATATTTCCAGCATTAGTCTCTTGTTAGTGATTGTAGCACATAAATTATCCCCCTTAATAGTGACTACTTGTCCTTTTGTGAACATTTTGACCTTCTGGTGTAAAGTAGAAGGAACTGCCTGGTGGTTATGAAGTCAGGAACTGCCTAGAAGTAACTTAAAGGCAGTTGGCATATCCAAAACTTGGAATTCCACATTTCTTTCAATATGACCCACATTAATGGGAAGCAGAATAGTGCCTAAGACTAGCCTCTTTTTATTATTGTATGCTCTTAGAGGAGTGGTGGTGTTGAGAGTTGTTCCTCCTTGACCCACAGCCTTTTAGTTGTTCTCAAAGGACACACTTTCATAATTAACCTGTTATTAACTATGGGGAAGGCACATGCTTCTGAAGACATATGATGGTGCAATGCCCCCAAGTTGCGAATTACTTGATTCATAGATAACTGCAACAGAAGACTTAATGATGAAAGGTACTACCACCATCCTGATAAGGACAAGGCTCACTGAAACCATTCAATCTTGCAACTCATGTTCACAATCACAATATCTATTAAACTGAAACACTCCAAGTCCAAAATCTATAATAGCTCAACTTCAGTACAATCGACTTAATCGCACCATTTGCTAACCGGCAATCCACACTACCCAAGTATATTGAATATAGACCCAACTTAACCTTGCGGTTGATCCCAACATTCATGCTATGCTGAATCCACTGTGAGCATCTGATGACTTCCAAAAGGGCTTGCTAAACGGAGAAACATGTGATACTTCATCATCTAAAATGGAAAACATGAAGACAATTCAAAAATATGAGCTAAAACTCAGTACATACATTCCTGTATTGTAAAATGAGCATAGAAACACTGTTGATGGGTATCCACCTTTGCAATTCATTTAGTTTGCAATAGCAATGAAAATGTCAGTAACATAAAACTAAACTAGTCATTATTAGATGTAAGTGAACCCCTTGGTGGATATGACGATCCATTAATAGGTGCACACCTGCCAGGTTGATCGGGAACCCTGGCCTGACATTGTGATGGATCACTGATCGGCCTACCACTGACGGGGTGACTATTATGTGGTAAATATCTTATTAAACTGATTCATTGGTACACTTACCAAATGATATTATAACTTGATAATATCGTGCTGAATCTTAAAGATACTGACAATGAACGTACCTTGAGCCTTTAAAATGGATTCGGACTTGATAAATATGTTCCGAATTGATAAAACTTATGCATAATGGGGAACGATAAATTAGGCCTTGACTCTATTTCACAAATGTAATTATAGATATGTATAGTCAGTAAATGATACTCACATAGCTGTAACTTTGATAGAAATTCAGTAAGTAACCCACATAACTTGTAAGATAGGCTATGCTAAGGTAACCCCAAAACCGGATAATTGAAAGTAATCAATCTAGCATAAAGTTAAATGAAAGTAAAATAAACTAAAATAAGATGGATGAGATTAAAAAGAAAACGGCCTTGATGGTTATAAATGGATTGACAATAAGAGTAAATGATTCTTGGCAATAGGCCTTCATGATGGTTATAATGAAAGATTCATTTTTTTTTAATACCTAATATAGATTTAAGGCCAAGAGAGATGTATCTTGATTCAAAAATGGCATATATAACACTAACTTGATCCGATAAACACTATTTCCTGAATCATTACCCTCCCCACTAGTCATATTTTATTCATAAGCCCAATAAATGTCGTTTTCCACCCCAAATGAATCATTGAAAACCATAGAACCGATTAAAGTCATTAACCTTGGTATTTTCCTTTGTAAAGTCCATAACTCATAAATATACTCCCACAATACATACCTTCTTCCTTTCTCTCCATAATTGAGTTGAATGCCCTATTAAACCCCATAACGTTTGTTTCCCCCCTTAAATGACCTTACTTGGCCCAAAGTATACAAAAATGAGTGCATGATCAATCTCACTCTATCTTTATTATTGCTCTTTACAAAATTACTCAAAATACTTCCAAAATCATAAACTCAAAATACTCAATTGAAATTCATGAAATCATATAGGAAATTCAAAAATAATACGACGATCTACATTAAAATTGTTAGAATTTTTCTACAAGTATACGCTACACAAAAATTGCAATAACAGCCTAATTTGCACCAAAGCAGGTCAGTTTAATTCAAAAATTCATAACTTTTGCACTTAACCTCGAATGGAGAAAACTCCAATATGGAAAGATTAAGAAGTCCTTAAAAACTTTCATTTGCAACATAAAATATGATTCCACAATAGGGTTCCCAAAATAGGGCTAGAACATAAGTGTGCCAGTTTTGGTTGAACCTGCGCAGTTCTAGGAAAACAACCATAACTTTTTTCACAGAACTCGGATTAAGGCAATTCAAAAGGTATTTGAAAGATAACTCACTATTTTATCTACCAACGAAAAATCATAATTTTTACCTATGCTGATCATTAACAGTTTATTGGCAAAGTGCCATTTTTTCTGTCAGTTTACAGCCACACTGTCACTGTTTTCCACTTTCTTTCCACATAAATCCCCATCTAAAATCACTCACTAAAATTATGTAACAAAGCTTTGGTCTTTCCCATCACCATATTAAGCCACGGTATTCAATTTCACTTCATAATCATATACATCAATTATTCATTTCTCAATCAAATACACGCAAATAACATGCTTGCCATTAAAGGAGAGCTAAACCTTACAATATCATTAGAACCCTAGTTTATGGCCAACTCACCTTCAACTCATTCCAAATCACCAAAAACACTATCATAATCATCAATCAGACTAAAGATTACAAAATCATATATAAAACAATTCAAATCCATCACCTGAATTAAGCCTATATGATCAGGGCAAACCCCCAAACCCTAGCATGCTTCTAGCTCAATTTATAATTAAAAACATCAAAATAACTCTTGTTTCCTTCGAAAGAATATGATCAAAACCCAAATCACAAAAACAAAAATCAAAATGGAAAGAATCCAAGTTGAGATCACTTACTTAGAGCTTAAAGCGAGAGAGAAAGAGAACAGAAGATGAGTGTGTGTGGATTTTACTTGGTTAGAAATGAATCAACATAACTTGGCTAAAATTTAACCTCCCATAAAGGAGCTTTTTGGCTAGCCATTGTTAAGTTTAAGGTTGGATTTAAATCATGGTTAACAATGCAACGTTCTTGGGCTATGATTGCCTTATACGATTTGGGCCCAGGAAGGGAAGTAAACCGTATGTGATTGAATTTTTGCAGCTCGAAATTAAATTTTAACGAGGTTATAATAATAATAATAATAACAACAACAACAACAACAACAACAACAACAACAACAATAATAACAACAATAATAATAATTTCTTAAACCATAATTATTGAGGCCTACTATCGTTTCACCTGATGTTTATTCAATCAACGAAATTTGAATTAACAATCAATGAAACTTGAATTGCAAAATGAGACCCAAATGAAATATCCCCTAATCAGGATGATTAAATACGATAAATGAAATTTGAAAATTTAAATGACATAAGGTAATTCAGTAAATATATCAATTGAGTGTAACCTGAATTAATAAACATGATTTGGTTAAACAAATAACCATGAGTGACTAAATTAATAAACATGATTAATTAAATGAATAAATATGATTAATTAAATAACTAAATATGGGTTAGGGTTGGGTAGTTACAGCCTTTCCCCCTCAAAGAGTTCGTCCTCGAAACTTATGATTTTGGTGATGTATGCAATGCCACCTCAAGTATGGATAGTTGGTCTTCACTGCTTCTCTCCAAAAAGGTATGATTAGCCCAAAGTATATAGCTGCTTAATCCTGCAGCCGAGTATCTAGTGACTTCACTAGCTCGATTACTTTGGTTCAAAAATGATATTCTCTTCAAAAGAAAGACTTGTTACTGCAAAGGAGGTACTGTACTCTACTGATTCTCTACCTTGACCACTAATAAGTATGAAAACCATTGCATTTCCTAATATGTACTCTGATACTGACTCATAAAGCCCAATGTAACAAGGATTCAATTATCTCTGATATCCAGTCTCTTGACACCCTTGACCAGAGAAGTCCTTTGGGATACTTTGTATCTCATCTGAACTTTGATTGTCTCCTTCTTTGGTCAAAATGACCATATGACTCTTGTGTAGTCCTTGTGTCACCTTAGCATGTCCTTGAACTGTCTCATCATTCTCGATATTTCCTTCAGCTTACTCTAAGACCGTTAGACATTGTTTGAGATTATACACTTATTAAAATATCCTCATCTGATGTTCTTAATGCACCACATGATCTTCCCTCATTAGACTAGTCTAAGATTCGCTCTAAGTCCAAATTAGATGCTAGAATAAACATGGCTAGAGATGAAAAGGATGGAATTCATAGTCAAGTGAGTCATTAGGAACAAAAGAAATAAACAATGAGACCAGAAAAGATTTATAAAGGAGGGATTAACATGGGGTGGTTGGAATAAAGATAACCATAGGTGTATCATGAATTCTAAAATATAATACCATAAGAATTGTGATTTATAAATATGGATCATAAAGGGCGCAATAAATAATCAACCAAGGAAAAAGATAGCCCGATTATACTCAGGTTTAACTGATGAATTGGAAGCAAGATGACAAGCGACTGAGCTTCAACGAGGTGACTTTATAGCCACAAGCAACAAGATAAGTGCAATAGATAGATGGGACAAGTAATGTACAATAAATAGATAGATAGATAGATTGGATAAGCAAGTGCAATAGATAGACAAATAAATTGGACAAGCAAGTGTAATGGATAGATAAATGAATTGGACGAGCAAAGTGCCAATGTATAGATAAATAGATTGAGAAAGTTACAATAGGAGCATGTGTTTGCTCATATGAAGCTAATTTGTGTACAGCAATAAAATTAAATAGAGAATGCAGAAGTTTTTTTATCAGAATGTAAGAAATATGTGTGGGAGTTGAAGTTCAAAACAAAGAGAGTAAGGGGATTATGATAATCGCAATCACCCACACCAATAAGAGTTGAATTACATCATGAATTCAGAACAAGTTATATGAGCTTATCATTAAGAATAAATGAGATGTGAGGTGGATGTGTAAATCCACTCTCAACGGAATAAATTACAACTCATGATCATGAAATAAAGATGGCAAAGCTCGAGAGCGCTGGAATGTTGATAACGATATAAGGTCGAACAATAATGTATTGCATATTTAACAATGGGTTTGCAAAGACATGAAAGATCACTCTAATAGGAAATATTGGGTTGAAATGCAAGGGAAATTAAATAACATTGGATAGTATCAAGTTTTAAAGACGAGACAAGCAAACAGTTTCAAGAATTACTATAAAAGGGCATTTGTGCAAAAGATAAACTGTGGTTGTATGGTTTAGGGGTGATATCCAAACCTCAAATCATTCCTTAAAAAGACTTCTGTTGTTGGCAATTATTCGCATAAATCATTTATTAAGGGTATAGGGCACTTGTTCTTGATAGTGATCTTGTTCAACTCTTTCTACGCAGAACATAACCATAAGATTCTGCCTTCTTTCTTCACACATATAAAACTAGGGTTTCCCACGATGACACACTTGGTCAAATAATCCCCTTCTGTAACAACTCATCTTACTAAATATTCTTGAACTCTGCTGGGGGTTATATAATAGGGGCTCTGAAAATGGATTGAGCACCTAAAACTAGGTTGACCTAAAAATCAATGTCTCTTAGGGGAAAACAGTCCTGAAAGTCCTCAGATAAAACATCTCTAAATTCACAAACTGTAATTATGGATATGTATGTACCGAGTGTTATTGGCATATCACTAACATTCAATGCTTTACCGACATAATAACTCGCTTGCCTGCACAGTGTAATTAGGGAGAAAATGGAGTTTTTCTTCCCTCGGTCCATAGAAGTCTTTCCTCATTTCTCAAACTAGCCTTAAGATCTTTATAAGTCATCTTCTATAAGTACACAATTAGTTCAACCCCATAATGATAACAAGGTATGCCAATCAAACTGGATTGCATGCCTAATGAATATGGTTCCAACAATAATAATAGAGGATATTTATAAAAGATAACACATTTAACTTCCTACTGGTCCCAGTAAATTTAAAAGAAAAGGGGACGATCTAAAGTGTAAACAGATGTAGCCACACCATGAACTCTTGCAAAGCTATTTCTTTATTGGTTACAAAGGACCAGCATGTAAGCTGAATGAATAAAAAGACAAAGATTTGTAATGAAAGAGGTAAGGCATATAAATAACCTACATATACAAGACATGCAATTCATTCATGATGGTTATGATAGTAAAGTAAATGAACGATGTTACGAAGTTGAGAGGGAGTATTAAGTACTAAAGTTAAGAAAATCTAAAAGATTACCAAATAGGCATTTGAGAAGTCATAGGATACCCGTATGTGAGTAAATTGATGAAGATGAGGGTCAACACCATCCGGAGGGAAATTTTATTCATTTGGTGTTTAAAAGGCCAATACATCAGGATGAAGGAGTCAGTCCTATGACTGAACATGATAGCATCCATTAATAACACATTCTGCAGTAAATGGAAGTCTTAGGTAGGCACATAAACTCCGAAACTGCTGGCAGATGGAAATAGCACAAATCGTTGTTTATCATTAATAAGATAGGTTACACTAGTAAAGAAAGGATTGGTAATATAACTTGAGTGACGACATGCAGTCACGACCATTGAGTAGTATGCTAACATGACGTTACGGTGCTATAGAAACACGAACAATATGGATCCATTTAATTGCCGAAAGAGTATTCAATGAGTGGGTCTAAAGCAACCAAAGGCCTTGCAAGCAATAAATAAATAGTGCTCAAATAGAAGCAAGGAGTTAAAGTAGGTGACAGTAAAATATGAACATAGTGATGACTGAACTGTCAGTAGAATGGTTCAGATATACTTAGGAAGAACTGCAAATCACATAGTAACGCATACCGAGAGTTATTATAGGCTCCATTATGAAAACAGAGAATTAAATGATTACGATTGTCAGGGTTTGAATCACCTATAAGAAAGATTACTTAGATGTATTTAAACCACATACGACATATAAGATTTTTCATAAACACTCTATTACAAATCAAGAGAGTATTAGTCGCAAAGAAATGATGCATCTGAACAATAACCTAGGGCAGAAATAAGTCAATGACAGGAACTAATGGAACCATTGCTGATGTAAGATCTTAGTGTCAAGACCAGATAATTTCTATACATGGCAGCTTTATGTTACTTGTACCACCCATATAATGCCAAGTAGCACACCATATGCTACTAATTGTCATCACCATGCATAAATATTCATTGTAATATTCATCTCATGCTGGTTCACCTCAAAGATATTGCCCCATAAGGCATTTCCTCATTTAGAGGTTTAATTCTAACTTGACACTGTATTAATCCTTTAAGAAGTTGCAAATGGAATCCTCACATCGGGTTTCAACCATTACTGTATTCAAGATTAGGTATATTAACACACCTGAATAAAACTCTCAAATCTTGGGCAAAACGGACGGGGTTCTACCTAAAAACTGACGAAAACCGGGCTTAAAGCCTTACAATAGATACCTGAAATGGAGAGAAATACTTCAATGGCTTAACGGCCACACGCCATGAACTCAATGTGTCACACACCCGGAGTGCACGATTGCAAAAATTTAAACGAATGAGAGAAATGATATATACAATACAACTCTTAGATAAATGAGAGCATGCCTCACTAACAGCTGACCCAAATAGTTTAACACTCCATTTTGCTAATGCTCGAATGCAAGGATATTACCAAATGATTAAGTCACCCAAATGGAAATGGTTCCTCCATATATGCACATACATATGAACTTATAGTCAATAGCTCGTTTAACTGATCTGACATAACTCAAACACACCTTGATAGCTAACTTATAAACACTTGATAGTTCATAGTGGCCCTTAAAACCTTAACTCTGATACCAAATCTGCAACGCCCCCAAATTGCTAATAACTTGATTCATAGATAACCGCAATAGAAGACTTAATGATGGAAGGTGCTACCGCCATCCTGATAAGGACAAGGCTCACTGAAACTATTCAATCCTACAACGCACATTCATAATGTTTATTAAACTGAAACACTCCAAGTACAAAGTTCATAATAGTTCAACTTCATTACAATTGAATTAATCGTACCATGTGCTAACTAGCACTCCACACTACATAAGTATATTGAATATAAACCCAGTTGGACCTTGAGGTTGATCCCAACATGCATGCTATGCTAAGTCCACTGTAAGCATCTGATGACTTCTAAAAGGGCTTGCTAAATAGAGAAACATGTGATACTTCATCATCTAAAATGGAAAACATGAAAACAATTCGAAGATGTGAGCTAAAACTCAGTACATGAATTCCTGTATTATGAAAAAGCATAGAAATACTGTTGATGGGTACCCGCCCTTAGAATTCATTTAGTCCGCAATAGCAATGGAAATGTAAGTAACATAAAACTGAATTGCTCATTATTATCTGTAAGTGAACTCCTTAATAGATATGACGATTCATTAATAGGTGCACCCTTGCCAGGTCAATTGGGAACCCTGGCCTGACATCACGACGTATCACTGATTGAAAGGCCATCGCCCTACCACAGACGGGGTCACTAATTATGTAGTAAATCGCTGATTAAAATGATTTATTAGTACCAAATGATATTATAACTTGATAAAATAGTGCTGAATCTTAAAGATACAGACAATGAACGTAAATTGAGTCATTAAAATGGATTCGGGTTTGATAAATATGTTCCAAATTAATAAAACTTATACCTAATGGGAACAATAAATTAGGCATCGACTCTGTTTCATAAATGTAATTATAGATATGTGCAGTCAGTAAATAATACCCACATAACTTATAACTTTGATAGAAATTCAGTAACTTACATAATTTGTAAGAAAGGTTATGCTGAGATAACCTCAAAACTAGATAATTGAAAGTAATTAATCTAATATAAAGTTAAATGAAAGGAAAATAAACCACAATAAGATAGATGAGATTAAAAAGGAAATGGCCTTGATGGTTGCAAATGGATTGATAATAAGAGCTAATGATTCTTGGCAATAGGCCTTTGTGATGGTTATAATGAAAGATTGATATTTTTTTTTTGATACCTCTAAAACGAACTGATAATATGGATTTAAGCCAAGAGAGATGTATCTTAGTTTAAAATGGCGTAGATAACACTAACTTGATCTGATAAACACTGTTTCCTGAATCATTACTCTCCCCACTACTCATATTTCATTCATAAGCCCAATAAACGTCGTTTTCCATGCTAAATGAATCATTGAAAACCAGAGAACCTATTAAACCCATTAACCTTGGTATTTTTCTTTGTAAAGTCTATAACTCATAAATATACTCCCACAATGCGTACTTGTCTTCCTTTCTCTCCATAATTGAGTTAAATGGCCTATTAAACTCCATAACATTTGTTTCCCACCTTAAATGACCTTACTTTGCCCAAAATACACAAAAATGAGTGCATGATCAATCTCACTCAATCTTTATTATTGCTTTTTGCACAATTACTCAAAATGCTTTCAAAAATCACCAAACTCAAAATACTCAACCAAAATTCATGAAATCATGTAGGAAATTCAAAAATAGTATGCTAATTTACAGTAAAAATTTTTAGAATTTTTCTCCAAGTATACGCTGCGCACGAATTATAATAACAGCCCAATTTGTACCAAAGTAGATCAATTTAATTCCAAATTTTATAACTTTCGCCTTTGACCTCGAATGGAGACCCAAAACTCCAATATGAAAAGATTAATAAGAATCGAAAAACTTTCATTTGCAACATAAAATATGATTCCATTATACTGTTCCTAAAATAGGGTTAGAACACAAATGTGTCAGTTTTGTTTGAACCCGCGCAGTTCTAGGAAAACAGCCATAACTTTTTACACAAAACTCGGATTAAGGCGATTCGAAAAGTATTTGAAAGACAACTCACTATTCTATCTACCCACCAAAAATTGCAATTTTTACCTAGGCTGATCATTACCAGTTTATTAGCAAAATGCCCCTATTTTCTATCAGTTTACAGCCACACTGTCACAATTTTCTACTTTCTTTCCACATAAATCTTCATCTAAAATCACTCTTTAAAATCATGTAACAAAGCTTTGGTCTTTCCTATCACCATATTAAGCCACAATACTCAATTTCACTTCATAATCATACACATCAAAGATTCATTTCTCAATCAAATATACACAAATAACATGCTTGCCATTAAAGGAGAGCTAAACCTTACAGTATCATTAGAACCCTACTTTATGGCCAACTCGCCTTTAACTCATTCCAAATCACCAAAACACCATCACAATCATCAATAAGACTCAAGATTACAAAATCATATACAAAACAATCCAAATCCATCACCTGACTTAGGCTAACATGATCATGACAAACCCCCAANCCCTAGCATGCTTCAAGCTCAACTCACAATTAAAAACATCAAAATAACTCTTGTTTCCTTCGAAAGAACATGATCAAAACCCAAATCACAAAAACAAAAATCAAAATGAAAGGGATCCAAGTCGAGATCACTTACTTGGAGCCTAAAAAGAGAGAGAAAGAGGAGAGAAGATGAGTGCGTGTGGGTTTTACTTGGTTAGAAATGAATCAACAAAACTTGGCTAATATTTAACCTCGCAAAAAGGAGCTTTTTGGCTAGCCATTGTCAAGTTTAAGGTTGGATTTAAATCACACTTAACAATGCAAGCTTCTTGGGCTATGATTGGCTTATACGGTTTGGGCTCGGGAAGAGAAGTAAGCCGTATGCGATTGAATTTTCGTAGTTCGAAATTAAACTTTAGCAAGGTTATAATAATAATAATAATAATAATAATAATAATAATAATAATAATAATAATAATAATAATAATAATAATAATAATGATAATGATAATAATAATAATAATAATAATAATTTCTTAAACCATAATTATCGAGACCTACTATCGATTCACCCGGTGTTAAATCAATCAACGAAATTTGAATTAACAATGAATGAAACTTGAATTGCAAAATGGGAGACAAATGAAATATCTCCCAACCGGGATGATTAAATACGATAAATAAAATTTGAAATTTTAAATGACATAAGGTAATTCGGTAAATATATCAATTGAGTGTAATTGAACTAATAAACATGATTTGGTTAAACAAATAACCATGAGTGATTAAATTAATAAACATGATTAATTAAATGAATAAATACGATTAATTAAATAAATAAATATGATTTAAATAAATAAATATGGCTTAGGGTTCAGCAACTACAACCTTCTCCCGTTAAAGAGTTTCGTCCCCGAAACCTATGATTTTGATGATGTATGCAATGCCAACTCAAGTATGGATAGTTGGTTTTCACTGTTTGTCTCCAAAAAGGCATGATTAGCCCAAAGCGCATAGCTGCTTAATTCTACGGTCGAGTATCTAGATCCTCAGTGACTTCACTGGCTCGATTACTTTAGTTCAAAAATGATATTCTCTTCAAAAGAAAGACTTGTTACTGCAAAGGAAGTACTTTACTCTACTGGTTCTCTGTCATGACCACTAATAAGTATGAAAACCATTGCATTTCCTAATATGTACTCCGATACTAACTCATAAAGCCCAATGTAACAAGGTTTCAATTATCTCTGATATACAGTCTCTTGACATCCTTGACTAGAGAAGCCCTTTGGGATACTTTATATCTCATCTGAACTTTGATTGTCTCATTCTTCGATCAAAATCACCATATGACCCTTGTGTACCTCTTGTGTCACCTTAGCATGTGCTTGAACTATCTCATCATTCTCGATATTTCTTCCAGCTTACTCTAATACCATTGGACATTGTTTGAGATTATGCTCTTATTAAAATATCCTCATCTGATGTTCTTAATGCACCACATGATCTTCCCTCATCAGACAAGTCTAAGATCTGCTCTAAGTCCGAATTAGACGCTAGAATAAACATGGCCAAAGATCAAAATGATGGAATTCATAGTCAAGTGAGTCATTAGGAACGAAGAAATAAATAATGAGACTAGAAAAGATTTATAAAGGAGGGATTAACATGGGGTGGTTAGAATAAAGATAATCATAGGTGTATCATGAATTCTAAAATATAATGCCACAAGAATTGTGATTTATAAATATGGATCATAAAGGGCTCAATAAATAATCAACCAAGGAGAAAGATAGCCCAGTTATGCTCGGTTTTAATTGATGAATTGGAAATAAGATGACAAACGTCTGAGCTTCAAAGAGGTGACTTTATAACCACAAGCAATAAGATAAGTGCAATAGGTAGATGAGACAAGCAATGTGCAATAAATAGATAGATAGACTGGATAAGCAAAGTGCAATAGATTGACAAATAGATTGGACAAGCAAAGTGTAATTGATAGATAAATGGATTGGACGAGCAAAGTGCCAATGTATAGATAAATAGATTGAGCAAGTTACAATAGGAGCGTGCCTATGCTCATATGAAGCCCATTCGAGTACAACAATATGATTAAATTTAGAATGCGAAAGTTCATTTATCAGAATGTAAGATATATGTATGGGAGTTGGAGTTCAAAACAAAGAGAGTAAGGGAATTATGACAATCGCAATCACCCACACCAATGAGAGTTGAATTACGTCATGAATTCAGAACAACTTATACAAGCTTATCATTATGAATAAATTAGATGTGCGGTAGATGTGTGAATTGGCTCTCAACGAAATGAATTATGACACATGATCATGAAATAAAGATGGCGAAGGTCGAGAGCACTGGAATGTTGACAACCATATAAGGTCGAACAATAATGTATTGCATATTTAACAATGGGTTTGCAAAGACATAGAAGATCACGCTAATAGGAAATATCAAGTTGAAACGCAAGGGAGATTAAATAATATTGGATAGTATCAAGTTTTAAAGATGAGACAAGCAAATAATTTCAAGAATTACTATAAAAGGGCATTTGTGCAAAAGATAAACTGTGGTGTCACGGTTTAGGTGTGATAACCGGACCTGAAATCATTCCTAGAAAAGAGTTCTGTTGTTGGCAGTTAATCCCATAAATCATTTATTCAAGGTATAGGGCACTTGTTCTTGATAGTGATCTTGTTCAACTCTCTGTACACAGTACACAACTATAAGGTTCTGCCTTCCTTCTTCACACATATAAAACTAGGGTTTCCCATGGTGACACACTTGGTCAAATGACTCCCATCTATAACAACTCGTCTTACTAAATATTTAGTTTCATGAACTTTGCTGGGGGTCATATGATAGGGGCTCTGAAAATGAATTAAGCACCTAGAACTAGGTTGATCTAAAAATCAATGTCTCTTAGGGAAAAACAGTTCTGAAAGTCCTTAGATGAAACATATTTAAATTCACAAACTGTAATTATGGACATGTATATACCGAGTGTGGTTGGCATATCACTAATATTCAACGCATTACAAACTGTAATTAGGGAGAAAATAGAGTTTTTCTTCCCTCAATCCATAGAAGTCTTTCCTCATTTCTCAAATGAGCCTTAAGATCTTTAAAGTCATCTTCTATAAGTACACAATCAGTTTAACCCCATAATGATGACAAGGTATGCCAATCAAACTGGATTGCATGCCCAATGAATATGGTTCCAGCAATACTAATAGAGGCATATTTATGACAGATAACACATTTAACTGCCTACTAGTCCCAGTAAATTTAAAAGACAGGGGAACTATCTAAAGTGCAAAGAGATGTAACCACACCATGAACTCTTGCAAAGCTATTTCTTTATTGATTATAAAGGACCAGCATGTAAGCTGAATGAATGAAAAGATGAAAATTTATAATGAAAGAGGTAAGGCATATAAATAACCTACATATATAAGACATGCAGTTCATTCATGATGGTCATGATGGTAAAGTAGATGAACGATGTTATGAAGTTGAGAGGGAGTATTAAGTACCGAAGGTAAAGAAATCTAAAAGATTACTAAAGAGGCATTTGAGAAGTCATACGATACCCGTATGTGAGTAAATTGATGAAGATGGGGGTCAACACCATCCGGAGGGAAATTTTATTCATTTGGTGTTTAAAAGGCTAATACATCAAGATGAAGGAGTCAGTCTTATGACTGAATATGATAGCACCCATCAATAACACATTCTGCAGTAAATGAAAGTCTTGGGTAGGCATATAAACCCTGAAACTGCTAGTAGATGGAAATAGCACAAGTCATTGTTTATCATTAATAAGAGTTGTTGCACTAGTCAAGAAAGAAATGCTAAAACAACTTGAGTGTCGACATATAGTCACGGCCATTGAGTAGTATGCCAACATGACGTTACGGTGCTATAGAAACACGAATAATATGTATCCATTTAATTGCCGAAAGAGCACTATATGACTGGGTATGAAGCAACCAAAGGCTTTGCAAGCAATAAATGAATAGTGCTCAAATAGAAGCAAGGAGTTATAGTAGGTGACAGTAAAAATAACATAGTGATGACTAAACTGTCAGTAGAATGGGTCATATATACTTAGGAAGAACTGTAAATCACACAGTAATGCATACCGGGGGTTATTATAGGCTCACTTATGAAAAAAGAGAATTAAATGATTACGATTGTCAGGGTTTGAATCACCTATAAGAAAGATTACTTAGATATATTTAAAGGACTCTCCACATACCATATATAAGATTTTTCATAAACACTCTATTACAAATCAAGAGAGTGTTAGTGGCAAAGAAATGATGCCTCTGAACAATTCGAGGTACCTGGGGCAGAAATAAGTCAATGATAGGAAGTAATGGGAGCATTGCTAATGTAAAGTCTTAGTGTTAAGACTAGATAATTCCTATACATGGCAGCTTTATCTTACTTGTACTACCCATATAATGCCATGTAGTACACCATAAGCTATAAATTGTTATCACCATAAATAAACATTCATTATAGTGTTCATCTCATACAGGTTCACGTCAAAAACATTGCCCCATAAGGCATTTCCTCATCTAGAGGTTTACTTCTAACTTGACACTGTATTAATCCTTTAAGAAGTTGCAAATGGCATCCTCACATTGGGTTTCAACCATTACTACACTCAAGATTAGGGATATTAATACATCTCAATAAAACTCTCAAATCCTATGCAAAACGGACAGAGCTCTGCCTAAAAACTGACTAAAATCCGGCTTAAAGCCTTACAATGGATACCTGAAATAAAGAGAAACACTTCAATAACTCAGCGGCCACACGCCGGAGTTCATAACTTAATGTGTCGCACACTCGGAGTGCACGATTACAAAAATTTCAACAAATAAGAGAAATGAAACATACAGTACAACTCCCAGGTAAATGAGAGCGTGCCTCACTGACAGGCGACCCAAATAGTTCAGCACTCCACTTGCTAATGCTCAAATCTCATGATATTACCAAATGATTGAGTCACCCAAATGGAAATGGTTCATCCATATATGCGCATACGTATGAACTTATAGTCAATTGCTCGTTTAACTGGTCTAACATAACTCAACACACCTTGATAGCTAACTCATTAACACTTGATAGCTCATAGTGGCCCTTAAAACCTTAACTCTGATACCAAATCTGTAACGCCCCCAAATTGCTAATAACTTGATTCATAGATAACCGCAACAGAAGACTTAGTGATAGAAGGCGCCGCCGCCGTCCTGATAAGGACAAGGCTTACTGAAACCATTCAATGTTGCAACTCATGTTCACAATCACAATATCTATTAAACTGAAACACTCCAAGTCCAAAGTCCATAATAGTTCAACTTCAGTACAATTGACTTAATCGTACCATGTGCTAACTAGCACTCGACACTACATAAGTATATTGAATATAAGCCGAGCTTGACCTTGAGGTTGATCCCAACATTCATGCTATGCTGAATCCACTGTGAGCATCTGATGACTTCTAGAAGGGCTTGTTAAATGGAGAAACATATGATACTTCATCACTTAAAATAGAAAACAAGAAAACAATTCGAAAATCTGAGCTAAAACTCAGTACATGCATTCGTGTGTTGTAAAATGAGCGTAGAAACACTGTTGATGGTACTCGCCCTTGCAATTCATTTAGTTCGCAATAGTAATGGAAATGTAAGTAACATAAAACTGAATTGCTCGTTATTATCTATAAGTGAACCCCTTAATAGATATAACGATCCATTAATAGGTGCACTCTGGCTAGGTCGATTGGGAACCCTGGCCTGACATCGTGACATACCACTAATTGAATGGTCGTCGCCCTATCACTGACGGGGTCACTAATTATGTAGTAAATTTCTGGTTAAACTGATTCATTGGTACCAAATGATATTATAACTTGATAAAATGGTTCTGAATCTTAAAGATACAGGGAATAAACGTACCCTGAGTCTTTAAAATGGATTCAGACTTGATAAATATATTCCGAATTGATAAAACTTATACATAATAGGAATGATAAATTAGGCCTCGACTCTGTTTCACAAATGTAATTGTACATATGTGTAGTCAGTAAATGATACTCACATAACTTGTAACTTTGATAGAAATTTAGTAAGTAACTCACATAACTTATAAGATAGGTTATGCTAAGATAACCCCAAAACTGGATAATTGAAAGTAATTAATCTAATATAAAGTTAAATCAAAGTAAAATAAACCACAATAAGATAGATGAGACTAAGAAGGAAAAGGCCTTGATGGTTATAACTGGGTTACCAATAAGAGTAAATGATTCTTGGCAATAGGCCCTCATGATGGTTATAATGAATGATTGATTTTTTTTTTTAATACCACTAAAACAAACTGATAATATGGATTTGAGCCAAGAGAGATGTATCTTGGTTTAAAATGGCTTATGTAACACTAACTTGATTTGATAGACACTGTTTCCTGAATCGTTACTTTCCCTACTACTCATATTTCATTCATAAGCCCAATAAACATAGTTTTTCACCCCAAATGAATTATTGAAAACCATAGAACCTATTAAACTCATTGACCTTAGTGTTTTCCTTTGTAAAGTCCATAACTCATAAATATACTCCCGCAATACATACTTATCTTCCTTTCTCTACATAATTGAGTTAAATGCCCTATTAAACCCCATACCATTTGTTTCCCCCCTTAAATTGCCTTACTTGGTCCAAAATACACAAAAATGAGTGCATGATCAATCTCATTCAATCTTCATTATTGCTCTTTACATAATTACTCAAAATGCTTTCAAAAATTACCAAACTCAAAATACTCAACCAAAATTTATGAAATCATGTAGGAAATTCAAACATAATCCGACAATCTATAGTAATATTTTTAGAATTTTTCTCCAAGTATACGCTGCGCAGAAATTGCAATAACAGCCCAATTTGTACCAAAGTAGGTCAGTTTAATTCAGAAATTCATAACTTTCGCCTTTGACCTCGAATGGATACCTAAAACTCCAATATGGAAAGATTAAGAAGTCTTGAAAGACTTCATTTGCAATACAAAATATGACTTCACAATAGGATTCCCAGAATGAGGCTAGAACACAAGTGTGTCAGTTTTGGTTGAACCTGTGCAGTTCTAGTAAAATAGCCATAACGTTTTCCACAAAATTCGGATTAAGGCGATTCAAATGGTATTTGAAAGATAACTCACTGTTCTATCTCCCACCAAAAATCATAATTTTTAGCTGGGCTGATCATTCCCAGTTTATTGGCAAAGTATCCCCTATTTTTTGTCAGTTCACAGCCACACTATCACTGTTTTCTACTTTCTTTTCACATAAATCCTCATCTAAAATCACTCTTTAAAATCACATAACAAAGCTTTGGTCTTTCCCATCACTATATTAAGCCATAATGCTCAATTTCACTTCATAATCATATACATCAAAAATTCATTTCTCAATCAAATATACACAAATAGCACGCTTGCCATTAAAGGAGAGCTAAACCTTACAATATCATTAGAACCCTAGTTTATGGCCAACTCACCTTTAACTCATTCCAAATCACCAAAAACACCATCATAATCATCAATAAGACTAAAGATTACAAAATCATATACAAAACAATCCAAATCCATCACCTGACTTAAGCTAACATGATCATGGCAAACCCCCAAACTCTAGCATGCTTCAAGCTCAATCCACAACAAAAAACATCAAAATAACTCTTGTTTCCTTCCAAAGAACATGATAAAAACCCAAATCACAAAAACTAAAAATAAAATGAAAAGAATCCAAGTTTAGATCACTTACTTGTAGCTTAAAAAGGGAGAAAAAGATGAGAGAAGATGAGTGTGTGTGGATTTTACTTGGTTAGAAATGAATCAACATAACTTGGCTAATATTTAACCTCCCATAAAGGAGCTTTTTGGCTAGCCATTTTTAAGTTTAAGGTTGGATTTAAATCATGGCTAACAACGCAAGCTTCTTGAGCTATGATTGGCTTATACGGTTTGGGCCCGAGAAGGGAAGTAAACCGTATGCGATTAAATTTTCATAACTCGAAATAAAATTTTAGCGAGGTTATAATAATAATAATAACAACAATAATAATAATAACAATAATAATAATAATAAGAAGAAGAAGAAGAAGAAGAAGAAGAAGAAGAAGAAGAAGAAGAAGAAGAATAGTAATAGTAATTTCTTAAACCATAATTATCGAGGCCTACTATCGATTAACCTGATATTTAATCAATCAACGAAACTTGAATTAACAATCAATTAAACTTGAATTGCAAAATGGGACCCAAATGAAATGTCCCCTAACTGGGATGATTAAATACAATAAATAAAAGCAGAAAATTTAAATGACATAGGGTAATTTGGTAAATATATAAATTGAGTGTAACTGAATTAATAAACATGATTTGGCTAAACAAATAATCATGGGTGATTAAATCGATAAACATGATTAATTAAATGAATAAGTATGATTAATTAAACAAATAAATATGATTTAAATAAATAAACATGGGTTAGGGTTGGGTCATTGCAGCCTTCTCCCTTAAAGAGTTTCGTCCTTTAAACTTATGATTTTGATCATGTATGCAATGCGACCTCAAGTATGGATAGTTGGTTTTCACTGCTTCCCTCGAAAAAGGTATGATTAGCCCAAAGTACATAGCTGCTTAATCCTATGGTTGAGTATTTAGATCCTCAGTGACTTCACTGGCTCGATTACTTTGGTTCAAAATTGATAAAAACTTGTTACTGCAACGGAGGTATCTACTCTACTAGTTCTCTGTCTTGACCACTAATAAGTATGAAAATCATTGCATTCCCTAATATGTACTCTGATACTGACTTATAAAGCGCAATGTAACGAGGACTCAATTATCTCTAATATCCAGTCTATTGACAACCTTGATTAGAGAAGCCCTTTGGAATACTTTATATCTCATCTGAACTTTGATTGTCTCCTTGTTTGGTTAAACTGACCATATAACTCTTGTGTAGTCCTTGTATCACCTTGGTATGTACTTGAACTATCTCATTATTCTCGATATTTCTTCTAGCTTACTCTAATACCGCTAGATATTGTTTGAGATTATGCCCTTCTCAAAATGTCCTCATCTGATGTTCTTAATGCACCACATGATCTTCCCTCATCAGACTAGTCTAAGATCTACTCTAAGTCCAAATTAGACACTAGAATAAACATGGTTAGAGATGGAAATGATGGAATTCGTTGTCAAGTAAGTCATTAGGAACAAAAGAAATAAACAATGAGACTAGTAAAGATTTATAAACGAGGGATTTACATGAGGTGGTTAGAATAAAGATAATCATAGGAGTATCATGAATTCTGAAATATAATGTCACAAGAATTGTAAAATATGGATCATAAAGGGTCTAATAAATCATCAACCAAGGAGAAAGATGGCTCGGTTATACTCGGGTTTAACTGATGAATTGGAAATAAGATGACAAGCGACTGAGCTTCAATGAGGTGACTTTATAGCCACAAGTAACAAGATAAGTGCAATAGATAGATGGGACAGCCAATGTGCGATAAATAGATAGATAGATTGGATAAGCAACGTGCAATAGACAAACAAATAGATTGGGCAAGCAAATTATAATGGATAGATAAATGGACTGGACGAGCAAAGTGCTGATGGATAGATAAATAGATTGAGCAAGTTACAATAGAAGCATGCCTTTGCTCATATGAAGCCAATTCAAGAACAACAATAAGATTAAATAGATAATGCGAAAGTTTATTTATTAGAATGTAAGATATATGTGCGGGAGTTGAAGTTCAAAACAAAGAGAGTAAGGGGATTATGACAATCGCAATTACCCACACTAATAAGAGTTGAATTACGTCATGAATTCAGAATAAGTTGTACGAGCTTATCATAATGAATAAATGAGATGTAAGGTAGATGTATGAATCGACTCTCAACAGAATGAACTACAACTCATGATTTTGAAATAAAGATAGTGAAGGTCAAGAGCACTGGAATGTAAACAACCATATAAGGTCGAACAAAATTGTATTGCACATTTAATAATAGGTTTACAAAGACTTGGAAGATCATGCTAATAGGAAATATTGGGTTGAAATGCAAAAGAGATTAAATAATATTAGATAGTATCAAGTTTTGAAGATGAGACAAGCAAACAATTTTAGGAATTACTATAAAAGGGCATTCTTGCAAAGGATAAACTGTGGTTGCATGGTTTAGGTGTGATATCCGGATTTCAAATCATTCCTGGAAAAGACTTCTGTTGTTGGCAGTTAATCCCATAAATCATTTGTTCAAGGCATAGGGTACTTGTTTTTGATAGTGATCTTGTTCAGCTCTCTATACGCTGTACACAACCATAAGGTTGTGCCTTCCTTCTTTACACATATAAAACTAGGGTTTTCCATGGTGACACACTTGGTCAAATAATTCTCTTCTATAACAACTCATCCTACGAAACATTTAGTTTCTTGAACTCTGCTGTGATTTATAAGATAGGGGATCTGAAAATGGATTGGCACCTAGAACTCGGTTGATCTGAAAATCAATGTTTCTTAGGGGAAAACAGTCCTGAAAGTCCTTAGATGAAACATCTCTAAATTCATAAACTATAATTATGGATATGGATGTATCGAGTGTGGTTGGCATATCACCACTATTCAAGGCATTATCGACATGATA
>NCQT01062036.1:6387-17957 GCA_002740465.1 Stenocereus thurberi
GTCCCTAGATACTCACTAGAAATTACGTTACAATCCTTACAACACTTCCTACTATCTGCTCTCAACAAAAAGTAATCAATTTGGGTCTTTAAAGAGCTACTCTTGAAGGTCACCAAGTGGTCCTCCTTCTTCTTGAAAAAGGAGTTTACCACCAACAGTTCATAGGCCACCACAAAGTCCAACACAGAGACTCCTCCTTTGTTTCTCTCCCCAAAACCAAAACCGCCATGGGCTGTGTCATACTCTTTAGCATCAACACTAATATGGCCATTAAAGTCTCCTCCTATGAAAATCTTCTCGCTCTGAGGTACATCCTGGATGACCATATCCAAATCCTCCTAAAATAGCTTCTTAATATCTTCCGGTAGCCCCATCTGAGGAGCATAAACACTAACTACGTTAATGATTTCTGAATGCACCAAGACCTTAATGGCCATAAATTTGATAAGTAACGAAAAATACATTGGTCGAATAATAAGATATGCATAGAATTGGACATATTTTCACTGTTGGAGTCTAAAAGATAAAATATATTCTAACAAGTGATCAACAATCCTTGCACTTGATTTAGACTCCTTAGCTGGTTTGTCAAACTGGACTAAGTCAAATCCTAAGGGGTTAAAGTTAGATAATAGTTAAATTCATTGCTTATAAGTTTCAGTTTGTTCATTATGTGTTTGCTCCTCCATAATCAGTGTTATTTTATGTACATTTATTTTCTAACACCATACAACTTATAAAAATGGCCATAGAAGTTATCCCTTTTGAGTGCCTATTTTATCTTTTGTGAATAATAAAATGAGCTTACCTAAATAAGTAATCACATAAATTTGTGCTTTTGGATGCATGACGAATAAGATGTCTTATAAAATCTTTGATTTAATAAAACTGAGTTCTACTTTCCAAATCTCAAACATCATAAAGCGTCTAGCGAAATAGCTACATGACTCGATTTGATTGGGGCCTTCACCAATGTGCTTTCAGGTTTCAAATAGCTCTGAACACGTATATTGGAATATTCCTTTTTTTTCCCTTTCGGACATATTTTGAAGGAGCTTGATAAGTTCCCATAATATCTTGTAAAGCCAACACTTAACGAGAGTTAGAACTTTTAGGACCTACAACGAAATACCCATTTCAAAGTAGGAATTGGACAAAAATATGGGAGTCAAATTTGATACATAATCCCCATCATGCCGTTAGATCCTTTGATCTCATTTATAAGCTCGCAAGCTATGCTAGAAATTTTCAAAACCAAGGCCATCACGGGTTGTCGGTGGTCTTCACCATAGACTATGGTCCCCTGGTTGAAAAATAAATAGTGGGGACTACAGATAGTTCATGGCGCCCGCTGTGGTCCGTGATCAAAGGTTTTTTTGATTTTGCTTGTCTAGATTTATGGATAATTAAGAATGTCACATCAACTCTCACCAAAAGACACTTACTAAACCTCTACTCTATCTAGTGCCCATTGAGATTACAGAAGTCATAGATATAAGAATAAGGAAACATATTCAAGTTACATACACTCAATGAAAGTAACTGCAGCAACCCATAGATTGAACATTTGAGAAACCATGAAAATTTGCATTTGTATTCTTCACATCATATCTCTAAGATTATTTGTGGTGTAGGAAATAAGTCTTGTAATGCCCCCAAGTAAACATGTTTCATTATTTGTATTTTCCCTTAATAATTCCCTTAAGTATAATCTAAACAACCCAATGATAGGGGTATTACCGCCGTCCAAAAAGATAAGGCTTGAAACATGAGTGCTATAAATAATATAGCTAAGCATAACCTCAAACATACACACTCACATCAAGTGTTAACCAATGAAGGGTTTATATACTATAGTAAAATAAATCACAATATAGTCTACATCTTCATCCACAGAAGAATTCAATATACAGTTTTAAGGTAGGCCTATACTGCATTTCTTCTGATCCATCCGGATTTTCTTGCTTCACTTATTCTCTTGAGCTGATTTGTTAGCCTGAGGGCAATTCTCTGAACATTTGCCTAAACAAAATATGAAAACATTTCGAACTGTGAGCCGGAGCTCAGTACATGCATTCCTGAATTGTTAAATGATCATTGAAGCACTGGTTGGGCCTGCTTTGTAATTCATTTAAGGTTAAAATAGGGAATGAGATGAATATAAAGTTGCATTGCTAATTATTATCTGATAGTGAACCCCTTGATACTGTTATAATCTATGGATAGGTGTACACCTGCCAAGCCGATGGGGGACCTGGCTTGAGGCCGCGCGGGTAACTGAAGGGCGAATGCCCTATAGATGATAACTGACAGGGTCACTAATTAACTGATAAATCACTGTGTAAACTGATTCATTGATATACTTACCAAAACATGATAACGTTGATAAATACACTTTGATTTCTAAAGATACAGACAATGAACGTACTTTGAGTCTTTAAAAATGTCATCTAACTTGATACAAGTCAGCTGTTTCACAAATGTCATCTAACTTGATAACACTTATACATAATGGGGAACGATAATTAGGCCTCGACTCTGTTTCATAAATGTCATTGTAAGTATGTGTAGTCAGTAAATGATCCTTACTCGTATAATTGAGCAAGTAAAAGTATGAGTAACAGAAATTGAGTAATGAAATGGGATACATAACTCATGCATTTCAATATAATAAATTGATTTTAATTCAATATAAGATAAGTTAAACCAAAATCATCTGAATAATAAATCAGTTAGGGTTATTGAACTTGAAATACAACAAATTGAAGCGAAATAGACCAAATGGAAATGATTGAGGTGATAATGAAAAGATTTTAATTGATATAAATGAAATATGGATTTCTGATATTTCTGAAATGGATAATAGAATGGTTAATACCTTTGAAATGGATAATAGAAGGTTCCATGCTGTGAGGGGTGTTGTGAGGTTCATAAAAGCTCAAATAACCTCAGTAGATTTGATAGAAACTAATTTGTGTCATTACTGTGCTCACTTCTCAAATTTCATTTTCATGCTCACTTAACTCGGTTTTCAAACCCAAGTAAGCTTCTATACATAAACAAACTTGTTGAACTCAGTACACTTTGTAATTTCCTTGCAATACCTATAATTATATAGAAACTTCTGAAAATATTTCCAAATGTCATGATTTCTGTATTCACTGAGATTATCATTTGATGATCTGCATTAGAAAATTCATATCTTTCACTCCTAACCTCTAATTGACATGTAGAACCCCAATATGAAAAGTGCATAATGTCCACTAAAACTTTTTTTGAGGACACAAAACATGATTCATATAGTAAGGTCCCTAAAATTGGGCTAGAACACAACCGTGCACAACTTTGGTCCAATTTGCGCAGTCATAGCAAAATAGCCATAACTTTTTCCACAGAACTCGGATTAAGGTGATTCAAAATGCATGTGAAAGATAACGCATTGATATATCCACACACCAAAAATCACAAATTTTTAATGAGCCAATCAATACCAGTTTTTTCGTAAAATCCACTGTTCAGAACCACTCCTAGTTTCGATGTGTTCTGCTCAGTCTTCAGTAAATTGGCCATAACTTTGTCTACACAACTCAGAATTAAGTAATTCTAGAGCCCATTAAAAGCTAACTCATTGAGGTATCTTCACCCCAAAAATAATAATTTTTCCATGTCCCAAAAAATACCATTTTATTCCCAAAGTCACCCCTATTTTGGGTCTATTTATAGCATAACACCACTTATTTGCAAGATTTTCTTGACATAACCACCCATTAAAATCACTCTCTAACTTATATAAATCAGCATAAATATCTTGATATTCATTACCAATGCCATAGATCACAAAATCTCACTTAAAACAAGCAAAATCCGACACTTGAGCATGAAACTTGCATGATTAAGATAAAACCCTAACCCTAACTTGAACTCCACTATGATCCGTCACCAAGGTGATTGTTAATTCAATTAAAACAACATAATCCACCATTAAAACAACCAAAACAAGAAGCAAACACCAAAATTTAAAGAACAAGATTGAATTCACTTACTTTAAGCTTGAAACAAGTGGAGATGGAGATGATATTTGGTGATTTTGAGGGTGGGAGGTGATAGCCGGTAGAGGGAGGTGGCTGGAGGTTGCAATTCCTTGTCCGAGATTGGCCAAAAAGTGACCGGGAAATCGCCACAGAAGGGCTGTTGCTGCTGGTCTAGTTGGGCCTTGGGGTAGAGAGAAAGAGGAGAGAATAAGAGAGAGAAAGTGGCTTGAAGTTTGCTTGGTGCAAATAAAGCTTAGGCAAAAATAATACTTGGCTAAGAATTACCCTCAAAATCTACTTTTTACTAAGTATAATTAAGGCCTAACTAAGGGTAATTAGCTAAACAAAGAGGGTCAAGTCTTAGGGGACCGAAATTGGCCTTAAACGTGCTCAGGTTTGGAAAAGAGCTAAAACCGAGTGCATTTGCAATTTCTTTTTCCAAAGCTCGAGATTAAATGTGATATCATGAAAAATAACTTAATATTTAAATCACAATTATTGAGGCCTAATATCAATTTCTCCGAAAAATTGTTTTCGGTAAATGAAACTCGAATTGCAAAGTGGAACCCCAAATGAATTCTCCCAACCGGGATGATTAAATGAGATAAATAAATGTGAAAAATTAATAACATGGCTTAATTAAATAAATAAACATGATTCAGGGTCAGGCTTTTACAGCCTTCCCCCCTTAAAGAGTTTCGTCCTGGAAACTTATAAAATTTGACGATCATGCAAGGTGATTTCAAATAAATATGAGTACTTGGCTTTCACTTCTTGCTCAATTTCCCAAGAAGCTTATGGGGAGGTATAATTTGCCCTAGGCAATTTAATTTAAGGTATCGGCTTGATACTGAACTGCTTAATTCTGTGATCCAATTTCTGACTTGGATGTTCTTGAAACACAAGACCCTCAATGACTGCAATGGATTTGATTATAACAGCATGGTTAGGATCTGAAATGTATTACCTAAGTTGTAAGGTAAGGAACACGAAACATGTTATGAACATGTTTGAGTTGAGTTATATAGGAAGATCTGGCAGATAAGTTATGAAATCCGACCTTTCAATGAACTAATATGATCCAAAAGATCTTGGCCTCAATTTAGGTCGTAGTGCAGCCTCCTTACACCCTTAGTTGCTGAGACTTTCTGAAAAACTCTATCATATACCGAAAATTCCAGGAATCTCCTTCTTTTAGCAACATAGCTTTTCTGCCGGTTCCAATGGTATGCTTTCAAGAGTCTTCTGAGATATGCCGCCTTATTGAATGCTGAAGAAGATCTCCATGACCCATAAGATGATTTGTTGTCAATGTCTGCAGTCAGTTTGTCCTGATTTTTAATGAAAGATTTTCTACTCGTGCTATCACAACATTGACTACTTGGAGTTCCATACTTTCTTCAAATGCAAATGTTGGTCGTGAAGCACTACAGGCGCCAACTCAGAAGAGTTGATCCATTGATATTTTTAGATACTTGCCCATCCGTTTTGGGATGATAAGAACTACTAAAGTTCAATCTAGTTCCAAAGGCTCCTTGGAGTGCATGCCAAAATAGACTTAAAATCTCTGATCTCTATCAGACACTATATATGAGGGAATCCCATGACAAAGTCCATTGAAATCAGATCCTAGTTCCAAGTGGGAATTTCTTAAGGTCTCAATTCACCTACGGGGCGCTGGTGTTCTGCCTTGGCCTTTTGGCAAATCAGACCTTTATCCATATATAATTTCTCTTCTCATATTGTTTCATAAAAATATTGCCTCAGATCTGTGTACATATTGGTGCCCCCTCGGATGCACCGAATAACAAGTGTTATGAGCCTCCTCTAAGATCTGCTTTCTTAAAATTTTGCTTTATTCTTTGGAGCATAGGATCACTATCCTGATTCACTCTAGGTTCCTCCATTAGGGAGGGCTGTAAGGTAAGTGCCAGCAGTTGAACATTTGCCTTCCAGCGTCATACTAATTGAATGTGCAAGTCCTCAAGCTCTCTCAAGAAATTCAGTTGAGTAATCATTACAGTGTTCACAGTATGTTGTTCCTTCCTATTTAGGGCGTCTGCCACAATATTTCCAGTTCTTGGTTGACAATGGATTTGCTGCAACTGATGTTTTATGTAGACTGAGCTTCTTGTGAGAGAAGATCTACTTCAGACTCTGATGGCCAGTATAGATTGCACAAGGTACACCTTACAAGTAATGTTTTCAAATTCTTAGTGCACCTGGATTATAGGTAAGGTGCCACCCATAAGACTTGAACTGTTGGGAGGGATAAGGTACCACTATATGATAATTCCTTTCTGAACTCGATAATTCCCTACTAAACTCAAATAGTTTCTAATCTCAATGCATTGGTGGGTCTTGAGCACTTTGTAACTGCTTTGACCTTTTTGTAATTCAATCTTAATCTCTTCCGTTGAAACCATTTATTCTAAAAATACCATTGCTTCCAACAATACTCATGCTTCCGTATTTGCTATGTAATTGATGTTCCTTCAAGGTCTATAACACTGTCTTAAATGAATAGTGTGCTTATCTCTATCCTTAGAGTATTTCAATATATCTTTTATGAATACCACCACAAACTTGTCTAAATAGGGTATGAAACTCTATTCATAAGATCCATAAAGGTCGCAGGGCCACTGATTAGACCAAAAGGCATCACGATGAATTTATAGTGATCCAAACATGGTTCTTAGTGTGGTTTTGGGAATGTCTTCAGGTATAATCCTAAGTTGATGGTACCTTGACCTCAAATTAATCATACATCGGACTCTTGCTCCCTACAGTTGATCAAATAAGTCATCTACTTGGGGTGATGGGTATGTGTTTTTGATAGTGATCTTGTTCCGTTCTTTGAAATCAATACATGACCTCAGGATTCCATTCTTTTTCTGTACAATTAGAATTGGGCATCCCATGGAGGAACACTTCGATGGTATGATAAATCCCTTCTATAATAGCGCATCTAACTAATACTTCAGTTCCTTAAGCTCAATTGGGGCCATAAGATATGAGGTTTTTGAGATAGGTTAGGCACCAGGGATTAATTTAATCTCAAAATCACTTTCTCTTTGCGGAGCACGCCAGGTAATTCTTCAGGAAACATCTCTGAATCCACTAACTACAGGAAGATCTTTTGCTTGTTCTTCCTTTGGTTGAATGTTAATAGCATAACACTAATACACAATATATCCTTGACATAAGAGCTCACTTGTTTTCATAACAGAATTTAAAGGACAAGTTTTTTTTTCCCCACTCTCTTTGACCATAAAACATATTTTTCCCCCTTGTTCATCTCTTGAAATAACCATAGGGTCATCACAATCCATCTTGACCCCATAAGTACACAACCAGCTTATTTCCAAAATGATATTAAAGTTTGACCAGTCAAATTGAATCAGAACTCCAGGGAAAACTATCTCACCAACAGTAATTGAAACAAATTTATGAGATATAGAACACTCAATTTTAGAGGCATTGGATAACTTGATTCCATAATTGGTTTCTGCCTTCTCATTCTTAAGGTTCATTTGCGTGGCAGATCGTGTGAATATAAATGAATAAGTGGCAACTGAAGCAAGAAATACACAAAATGATTTCAAAATTAAAAGAGAGCTTTAGTGTTGCACCAGAGGTGGCAGCTTCCTTCTTGCTTAACACATAAGCCCTTCCTATGGCTGCGGGCCTTAAAAGCGAGAGCCGTTATCTACAACCTTTAGTTTTTGGGAGTAGGCAGCGATGAGGTGCTCTAGGCTACCGCACCACATACACTTATTAGTTCCCAGTCGGTACTGAGGTGTGCTATGTTTAATTCTTCTACAAATCTACTCGAAGTGAAATCAGGCCCTAAGAGTCTATTCTTAACAATGTTCCACCAAATATCGATTCCACCAGTTAGATGAAATGTTCTAATGTTCACCCTTTTATCACCTGGAATCTCTATTACAGTGAAAACTTTCTCCACTCCTCGAATCCACTCTTAAGGTTCCACTAGGTCATACTTTCCACTCTGGAGTCCTTGAGTATGAATCAACTGAAGACATTTTTCCACAGGGCAGTAACACTAAAATTTCTCACTGATGCAGTCCAAATGCATGAAAAGATTTTGGTTGTCCAGCTTAACTTTATGAAAGTGATCTTCAACAAGAAACGGAGGTTGAATATGTCAAAAAGGGTAGACACATCGCGATTCCCTTAGCAATGGATTCCACAAGTTAGACAACAACCTACCCCTATACAAAGTGTAGTTAAGATCTGCCTTCTGTTCAGGCATGCTACAAAATTATCATCTATTGACATTAATCATAAACCATCTACTAGCAACAATTGGGCTCTTAAAAATAGGAAAAGGTGACCAGAACTAATGAAGATGTAACATGAGAGTGAATAATAATGCAACTTGATGGGGAGATGCCATGGGGACAAAAAGATGAAGCCCCTGGTCAAAGTGAGGAGTATCCAACAGTTGATAATCCAACAAGGACAATGGTAGATGGTATATTACCAGAAGGTGCAGTGAAATATTTTCTAGAGTAATGTCTACTTCATAAATGGAGGTGGAGTCGATGGACAGCTTGCACAAGCTTGGGTAATTAAAGCAAGTCTTGAATTGCAATGGATTGAAGGAAAATGTCTCCCTAAAGTGTCCTTGGTTTCTCGTGTATGGAATCGTCAGTAGTCAATGGTTTCAAACTTATGTACTATAGAATAAGCCTCTCCAAAATCTGACAATTCAGGGGATACTACATCAAGAACCCCTTTAAAGCTCGCCTAGATAGGGCTCTTAGGCTACAAAAGAAAATATCTGTAATTAATGAAGCATATTGAAGCAATTGCTACTTGGATCCAAGAAATGCACAAAATGACACCCATATGATGAGGAAGCATAAGCTCAAAGTTGTACGTACCCACTGATTTGAACAGTCTATACCATCAGACTTCTAGGTTGAATTTCATTGACCATTAACCTCCAAATGTGTTGTAACATGGGTCATTGGAAAGCTTACTTTCTGTACTTTGACATAGCATAACTAAAACGTCTCTATTTGATGGATTACATAGGCTGTAACTGGACTAAACTCAGACCTTATGCATTAGAATTCTGCCCAATTTGTAGACTTTGACTTGTCTAACAGTAAACTTGTTTCATATGGAAGATATCTCCTTAAACTTAAAGCCAGAATGGAAAATCCTTACGTAAATCATGGTGTTCATGGACAAAAGTTAATTCAAGATCGGCCCTTTTGCACTGATCAAAACTGCCAAGTTGATTGAACTTGTGTATTCCGCCCATACTGAGTTTTCCTTATGCATTTAACCTCAAAATGAGTCAAGGGCCTTTCATAGGACACATTTGTAACAACCCCTAACCCTAGGGCTATGAGAGTTAGTGATTCTTAAATTTCTGGGGCGAAACGGACAGAGTTTCGCCTGCAAACTGGCCATTTTTCAAGCTTAAAGCTTTACATCACATCCTCTGCATTAAATAGAAGTATAAAAGGATATCAAATCAGGCTCAACGGCTACACACCAGAGATCACAACTCTATGGGCCACACGCCCAGAGTACAAGGGTTTACATCCCAAAAATAAACAATTCCAGCTAAAAGGATGTCATACCATTCAAATGGGTGGCTCATATGACCATACTTACCTACATGCATTGGAGCACCTTTAACTTGTTATTCAGAATATCCGTCAAATCTGCTGCTTGAGATCAAACTATATACACTTTATATGGATCCATCTAACAAAGAAGAATATACGAGTAGAATATGTGTGAGATAAGCAGACATTACCAGTGTCACAAATCTCCAATGACATTATAATAATCTTCATTCCTCACTAACCAACTTTCTCAGCATCTTAACTCCATACTCCATATCCTATAAAGAAAATCACAACCTAGCTCTGATGCCAAATCTGTAACACCCCCAATTAAACATGTTTCACTGTTTGTATTTTTCTTAATAAATCCCTTAATTATAATCTAGACAACCCAATGATAGGGGCACTACCACCGTCCAAAAGGACAAGGCTTGAAATATGAGTGCTATAAATAATATAGCTAAGCATAACCTCAAATATATACACTCACATCAAGTCTTAACAAATGAAGGGTTTATATACCATAGTAAAATAAATCACTATATAGTCTACATCTTCATCCACAGAAGAATTCAATATACAGCTTTAAGATATGCACATACTGCATTTCTTCTTATCCATTCGGATTTTCTTACTTCACTTATTCTCTTCAGCCGATTTGTTAGCCTGAGAGCAATTCTCTAAACATTTGCCTAAAACAAAACATGAAAATATTTCGAACTGTGAGCCGAAGCTCAGTACAGGCATTCCTGAATTGTTAAATGATCATTGAAACACTGGTTGGACCCGCTTTGCAATTCATTTAGGGTCAAAATAGGGAATGAGATGAATATAAAACTGCATTGCTAATTATTATCTGATAGTGAACCCCTTGATACTGTTACGATCTATGGATAGGTGTACACCTGCCAAGTCCATCGGGGACCTGGCCTGAGGCCGCGCAGGTAACTGAAGGGTGAATGCCCTATAGATGATAACCCCCAGGGTCACTAATTAACTAATAAATCACTGTGCAAACTGATTCATTGATGTACTTACCAAAACATGATAACGTTGATAAATACACTCTAATTTCTAAAGATACAGGCAATGGACGTACCTTGAGTCCTTAAAAATGTCATCTGACTTGATACAAGTCAACTGTTTCATAAATATCATCTAACTTGATAACACTTATGCATAATGGGAAACGATAACTAGGCCTCGACTCTGTTTCATAAATGTCATTGTAAGTATGTATAGTCAGTGAATGATCCTTACTCGCATGATTGAGTAAGTAAAAGTATGTGTAACAGAAATTGAGCAATGAAATGGGATACATAACTCGGGCATTTCAATATAATAAATTGATTTTAATTCAATATAAGACAAGTTAAACCAAAATGATCTGAATAATAAATCAGTTAGGTTGTTGAACTTGAAATACAACAAATTGAAGCAAAATAGACCAAATGGAAATGATTGAGGTCATAATGAAAAGATTTTAATTGATATAAATGAAATATGAGTTTCTGATATTTCTGAAATGGATAATAGAATGGTTAATTCCTTTGAAATAGATAATAGAAGGTTCCATGCCATGAGGGGTGTTGTGAGATTCATAAAAGCTCAAATAACCTCAGTAGATATGACAAATACTAATTTGAGTCATTACTGTGCCCATTTCTCAAATTTCATTTTCATGCTCACTTGACTCGGGTTTCAAACCCAAGTAAGCTTCTATATATAAAAAAACTTGTTGAACTCATTACACTTGTAATTTCCTTGCAATGCCCATAATTATATAGAAACTTCTGAAAATATTTTCAAATGTTACGATTTCTATATTCACTGATGTTATTGTTTGATGATCTGCATTAAAAAATCCATATCTTTCACTTCCGACCTCCAATTGACATACAAAACCCTAATATGAAAAGCTTATAATGTC
>NCQT01062045.1:3732-16025 GCA_002740465.1 Stenocereus thurberi
GAAACTAAGCTTGTTCATGGATACAAAAACACTACGAAGAACAAGCTTAAGGCCCTTAACCTTAATTAGGATACAAAAACACCGCCTAATCAAGAATTAAGATACACTTGATCACCACCCTAATCGGCCTAATTAGAGATAAGCAAGTAAAGTGTTTGGTTTTCCCAAGGAGAAGATAGCAAAACAAGCTAATTACAAAGTTAGGCTTCTAAAGCCTGTATAAGCATGTATAAGCCACCTAGCGAGAGATTAGGAGGTTTCTTCAAGGTTAGAAAACCTCTTAACCTAGCTTGAAAATGGCCAAGCAAAACTGAAATCCAGCTTAGCAAAATAGCAAAGTACAAAGCTTTCTTAATCAAACTAATTACCATCCTTGAGTCTAGTTAAGGGGTAAATTTAAACTTAAACTTAATATTAGGCATGTAATTAAGCAAGGGAGTAGCTACCCTCATGTGGAAGAAGAGCAGTAAAGTGGTTGGTTCCCTTTTGCTTTACGGCTGACCAATGGGGATGTTTTTGCCTATCCTTCCTTGTTCCTCATTGGTTCTTCTATTGGTTGCTTGATAATTGTGTCCAGGATTCCTTTAACTACCATATAAAGCTGCTTGGGCAAGATTGGATGGTTAGAAAGACATCAACCACCAAATGCACTAATTAGGTGCGACCAAGCAGATTCAGGCAGATGTAGGTATTGTTTGGACGTCATATATCCCATAGAAAACATGGGTAAGATTTGGATGGTAACATGTGGATGGAAAGTTCTAGACGTCTCCTAGCTCGTCCAGCTTGAATCATATATTTATAACTTCATTTGAGGGTCAAACCTGTAGAAAACTCATACTAGTCTAAACCGGGTTCTGACCTGTACGATTTGGAAAAATGACCTAGTTCTTAAACTTCCACTTGGCATAACTTAAATATCAATTTGAACAGTAGCGAACATCTTGAGGATCTAACATATGCAAGAATTTAAGACCTAAACTAAAATGAAGTCTAAGGAATGCAATAGACCAAACTGGACTCATTCTGTCTCAACTGGTGGTTTAGACAGTTTGGATTTAACGGCTGATTTGGATGGGATAATGAAGTCCAAATGAGCTGAAACTTATTTTGTTGCAAAGATAACTTCTTCAACTTCAAACCCATTATAAAATATTTTACTTAAACCTTAGAGAGGCCTAAGTAATTAAGCGCACAAAAATCAGGTATGTTACTGGCCTAAACCTAGGATCTTGTGTTTTGAGTCCTTTGAAAGTTTGGACAAAAATACTTAATTTAAAACTGATTTAATTACATAATTAAGTTTATTACAATGTCAATTAATCCTCTCAGCAAATAAATCAAAGCTAAATTGTGTTTAAGCTGGTGAATCAACTTAAAACTTACAGTTGGGTCAAAAATGGCCTAAACTAAAACGATTTAATTTAGGGCCGGTAATCTAAATGCTAAACTTGGTTTAACTTGAATCTCTTTGCATAGCTTGGTATTTAAAGATGTTGATTAACACCCTAACCTAAAAGAATGGCTCTAAAACTCCTGGAGGCTTAGGAAAACGAAAGAACAAAAACCCTGTTTTGTGCTTTGAAACAAAACTATTTAGCGCAGCCCGGTACGCACTTCATATCCAATCATATTGTTTTAATTGAGCCATTGTCGATTGCTAGGCCTTTTGAAGTTTAAGTAAAACTCCATAAATTGCCATTTGTCACAGAATTCAGAAAATGGCTTAGAAGTAAGATCTTGCCCTAGGAGATATCCATCATTCTCTCTTTCTTGGAAAAGAGTTGTCCTCAATTCTTGTTGAGAATAAGGACACCTTTCAAAATCCAACTCTTTGTTGGAAGACTCAAATTCATGTTGAAGCTTATACTCAATCTCTTTTTGCTTTTACTCTTTAACACCCTTCTCTTCTCGACCCTCCTTCTTTTCCTCTTCCTCAATTTCCTCCTATTCATCTTCAAACTCATCGAACTTGGGAGGTAGGTTGAAGTTAACCTCATTGCCTTCTTGATGTTGATCCACTTCTTTTGAGTCAAAGGGCTTTTCAGTTTCTCTTTCCACACATCAAGTTTTAAAGAGAGTAGATCATCTGAAGTTGTTGTGTCTGGAGGTTTAAGTCATACATCTCAAAGCTAGAAAAGATGTATATTGATGTTAAGGAAGCCGAGTTCACGCTTGATCTTAAGTAACTTCCTTTGAGACATTGCGCCTTTTGGGCTCACTTTTATATTTGGTTTTTTTATTTGGTTTTTTTTTTTGGTGTTTTTGGTGTATGGATGCATCGGTTTTAGGCATAAGGATGAACTTACTCTGGTACCAAAACTAATGTGCCTCTTAAGGGTTAAGCTTAACTCAATTCAAGAGTGAAAGCTAAAACCAAAAAAAGATCACAATTAAGGGTAATATAGGCTAGAACTAAACTAAACATGAGATACTGAAATCACCACCAAAGACTAATCTAGTGAGAAACTAAGCTTATTCAAAGATACAAAAACACCACCAAGAACGAGCTTACGGCTCTTAATCTTAATTAGGATACAGAAACACCACCTAATTAAAAGTTAAGACTCACTTGCTTGTCACACTAATTAGCCTAGTTAGAGATAAGCAAGTAAAGTGTTTGGTTTTCCTAAGGAGCATAGCTCAATGTAGTTTCATTCAAGATGATAAAACAAGCTGATTACAAAGTGAGGCTTCTAAAGCATTTATAAGCACGTACAAGCTGCTTAGGGAGAGATTAAGAGGTTTCTTCAAATTCAGGAAACCTCTTAACCCAGGTTAAAAACGGCTGAGCAAAATTGAAATCTAGCTAAGCAAAACAGCAAAGTATAAGGCTTTCTTAATCAAACTAATTACAATCCTTGAGTCTTGATAACCATTAAACTTAAACTTAAACCTAATATTAGGCATGCGATTAGGCAAGGGAGTAGTAGCCATTCATGCGGAAGAATAGTAGTGAAGTGACTAGTTCCCGATCAATGGGAATGTTTCTAACTATCCTTCCTTGTTCCTCGTTGGTTCTTCAGTTGGTTGCTCCATGATTGTGTACAAGACTCCTTTAACTAACATATCAGGTGGCTTAGACAAGATTGGATGGCTGGAAGGACATTAGCCACTAAATGCACTGATTAGGTGCAACCAGGCAATTCAGGTATAATGCAGGCACTGTTTGGATGCCATATATCCCATGCAAAATGTGGGCATTGTTTGGATTGCCACATATGATTGGAAATTTATTGATGCCTCCTAACTCCCCCATATGGAATCACACATTTATAACTTCATTTGGTGGTCTAAACCCATAGAAAACTCAGACTGGCCTAAACCGCATTCCAGCCTATACAGTTTGTAAAAATGGCCTAGTTCTCCAATTCCACTTAACTTGAATTTATTAATTGGAACAGGTAGCTAACATCTTGGGGATCCAATATATGCAAACATTTTAGACTCAAACCCAATAGAAGTCTAAGGAATGCAATACACCAAAATGGACTCATTCTGTCTCAACCGATAGTTTATAGAGTTTAGATTTAAAGACTGATTTGGATGGGCAAATGAAGTATAAATTTACTAAAGCTTGGTTTATTGGAAAGATAACTTCTTGAACTTCAAATCCACGCCAATATATTTGACTTATACATCGAGGAGGCCTAAGTAATTAAGCTCACAAGAACCGAGTATGTTGCTAGCCTAAACCCGGGACCTTTGGTTGCGAGTCCATTGAAAGTTTGGACAAAAATACTTAATTTAAAACTAATTTAATTACATACTTAAGTTTATTAGAATGTCAATAAACTCTCATAGCAAATAAATCAAAGTTGAATTAAGTTTAAGCTAATCAATCAACTTAAAACTTATAGTTGGGTCCAAAATGGCCTAAACTGAAACGGTTTAATTTAGGTCTTGTAATCTCCATGCTAAACCTGGTTTAACTAGAATCTCTTTGCATGGCTTGTTATTTAAGGATGTTGGTTAACATCCTAACCCAAAAGAATGGCTCTAAACCTTCTGGAGGCTTAGGAAAACAAAAGCACAAAAACCATGTTTCGTGCTTGGAAACAAAACTATTTAGGGCAGCCATCTACGCCTTTCATATCCAATCATGGGGTTTGAATTGAGCCATTGTCGATTTCTAGGCCTTTTGAAGTTTAAGCAAAGCTCTATAAATAGCCGTTTATCATATAATTCAGAAAATAGCTCAGAAGTAAGATCTTGCACTAGGAGATATCCATCATTCTCCCTTTCTTTGAAAAGCATTGCCCTCAATTCTTGTTGAGAGTAAGCAACCCTTTCAAAATCCAACTCTTTGCTGGAAGGCTCAGATTCATGTTGAAGCTCATACTCAATCTCTTTTTGCTTTAACTCTTCAACACCCTTCTGTGCTCGACCCTCCTTTTTTTTCCTCTTCCTCAATTTCCTCTTGTTCATATTTAAACTCATCAAACTTGGGAGGTAGGTCGAAGTTAACCTCATTGCCTTCGTGATGTTGATCCACTTCTTTTGACTCAAAGGCCTGTTCAGCTTCCCTTTTCATATCAAGTTTTAAGAAGAGTAGATCATCTTGAAGTTGTTGTGTCTTGAGGTTTGAGTCATGTATCTCGAGGCTAGAAAGATGTATATTGATGCTAAGGAAGTCAAGTTCATGCTTGATCATGACTAACTTCCTTTGGGACATGACGCCTTTTGGGCTGACTTTTATATTTGGCTTTTCTATATTTTGTTTTTTTTGGGTGTGTTTTTGGTGCATGGATATGTGGGTTTCAGGCACAAGCATAAACTTGCTTTGATACCAAGACTGATGCGCCTCTCAAAGATTAAGCTTAACTCAATTCAAGAGTAAAAGCTAAACCCAAAAAAGATTACAAACAAGGGTAATATAGGCTAGAACGAAACTAATCATTGGATATAGAAATCACCACCAAAGACTAATCTAGTGAGAAAGTAAGCTTGTTCAAGGATACAAAACACCACCAAGAACAAGCTTGGGGCCTTTCACCTTAATGAGGATATAGAAACATCACCTGATCAAGAGTCAAGACTCACTTAATCACCACTCTAATCGACCTAATTAGAGACAAGCAGGTAAAGTGTTTGGTTTTCACATGGAGTAAAGTTCAATGTAATTTCATTCAAGATGATAAAACAAGCTGATTACAAAGTGAGGCTTCTAAAGCCTTTACAAGCACGTATAAGCTGCCTAGGGAGATATTAAGAGGTTTCTTTAAGGTTAGGAAACCTCTTAACCTAGCTTAAAAACGGCTAAGCAAAACTCAAATCTAGCTTAGTAAAACAGCAAACTACAAAGCTTTCTTAACCAAACTAATTGCAATCCTTGAGTCTAGTTAATCATAAAACCTAAACCTAAACTTGATATTGGGCATGCAATTATGCAAAGGAGCAGCTACCCTCATGTGGTGAATAGTAGTGAAGTGACTGGTTCCCGTTTTGCTTTGCGGCTGACCAATGGGGATGTTTCTGCCTATCCTTCCTTATTCCTGATTAGTTCTTCAATTAGTTTCTCCATGATTGTGTCCAAAACTCCTTTAGATACCATATCAAGCTGCTTGGATAAGATTGGATGTCTGAAAAGACATTAACCACCAAATGCACCAATTAGGTGCGACTGGGCAGATTAAGGCAGAATGCAGGCATTGTTTAGACGCCACATATCATATGCAAAAGGTGGGCATGATTTGGATTGCCATATATGGTTGGGAATTCATTAATGTCTCCTAACTCCTCTAAGTGGAATCACACCTTTACAACTTCATTTGGTGGTCCAAACTGATAGAAAACTCATACTGGCCTAAACCACGTTCCAGCCTGTGCGGTTTACAAAAATGACCTAGTTCTTCAACTTCCGCTTGACCTAACTTCAATTTATCAATTGGAAAAGGTAGATAACATGCTGGCAATCCAAGATATGCAACAATTTTAGATTTCAATCCAAAATAAGTCTAAGGAATACAATACACCAAGCCAGACTCATTCTATCTCAACTAGTAGTTTGCACAGTTTAGATTTAAAGACTGATTTGGTTGGGAAAATGATGTCCAAATGCGTTGAAGCTTGTTTTATTGGAAAGATAACTTCTTGAAATTCAAGCCCATGCAAAATGTTTGAATTATACATGAAAGAGGCCTAAGTAATTAAGCTCACAAAGACCAGGTATGTTGCTGGCCTGAACCCGGGACCTTCTATTTCGAGTCCATTGAAAGTTTGGATAAAAATACTTAATTTTAAACTAATTTAATTGCATAATTAAGTTTATTAGAATGTCAATAACCTCTCTTAGCAAATAGCTCAAAGTTTAATTAAGTTTAAGCTGATGAATCAACTTAAAACTTACAGTAGGGTCAAAACTAACCTAAACTGAAACGGTTTAATTTGGGGCCCGTAATCTCCATGGTGAACTAGGTTTAACTTGAATCTCTTTGCATGGCTTGGTATTTAAGGATGTTGGTTAACATCCTAACCCAAAAGAATGGCTCTAAACCTCCTGGAGGTTGAGGAAAACACAAGCACAAAATCCATGTTTTGTGCTTGGAAACAAATCTGCTTTGGATAGCCATCTACGCCTTTCATGTCCCATCATAGGCTTTGAATTGAACCATTATCGATTCCAAGGGCTTTTGAAGTTTAGGTAAAACTCTATAAATTGCTGTTTATGACAGAATTCAGAAAATGGCACAGAATTAAGAACTTGTCTGGGAGATATACATCATTCTCCCCTTGTTGGAAAATAATTGTCCTCAATTCTTGTTGAGAATAAGGGCATCTTTCAAAATCCAACTCTTTGTTGCAAGGCTCAGATTCATATTGAAGCTCATACTCAATCTCTTTTTGCTTCAACTCATGAGCACCCTTCTCTTCTCGACCCTCCTTCTTTTCTTCTTTCTTAATTTCCTCCTACTCATCTTCAGACTCATCGAACTTAGGTAGTAGGTCAAAGTTAACCTCATTGCCTTCTTGAAGTTGATCCACTTCTTTCGCATCACAGGGCTGTTCAGCTTCCCTTTTCATATCAAGTATTAAGGAGAGTAGATCATCTTGAAGTTGTTGTGTCTTGAGGTTTAAGTCATGTATCTCGAAGCTAGAAAGTTGTATATTGATGCAACAAAAGTCAAGTTCATGCTTGATCTTGAGCAACTTCCTTTGAGACATGGCACCTTTTGAGCGGACTTCTATATTTGGTTTTTTTGTATTTGGTTTTTTTTTTGGTGTTTTTAGTGTATGGATGCGGGGTTTCAGGCATAAGGATGAACTTGCTCTGATACCAAAATTGATGTGCCTCTCAAGGATTAAGCTTTACTCAATTCAAGAGTGAAAGCTAAAACCAAAAAAGATTACAATCAAGGGTAATATAGGCTAGAATTAAACTAATCATTGGATACAGAAGTCACCACCAAAGACTAATCTAGCGAGAAATTAAGCCTATTCAAAGATACACAAACACCACCAAGAACAAGCTTAGGGCCCTTAATCGTAATTAGGATATAGAAACACCACCTAATCAAGAGTTAAGACTGATATGATCACCACTGTAATCGGCCTAATTAGAGATAAGCAAGTAAAGTGTTTGGTTTTCACTAGGAGCAAAGCTTAATGTAATTTCATTCAAGATGATAAAACAAGCTGATTACAAAGTGAGGCTTCTAAAGCCTTTGTAAGCACGTACAAGCTGCCTAGGGAGATATTAAGAGGTTTGTTCAAGGTTTGGAAACCTCTTAACCTAGCCTAAAAATGGCTAAGTAAAACTAAAATCTAGCTTAGCAAAACTGCAAATTACAAAGCTGTCTTAATCAAACTAATTACAATCCTTGAGTCTAGTTCACCATTAAACTTAAACTTAAACTTAATATTAATATTGGGCGTGTAATTAAGCAAGGGAGCAGCTGCCCTCATGTGGAAGAATAGTAGTAAAGTGGCTGGTTCCCTTTGTGCTTTACGGCAGACCAATGAGGATGTTTCTGCCTATCCTTCCATGTATTAGTTCTTCAATTCGTTGCTCCATGATTGTGTCCAAGACTCCTTTAACTACCATATCAATCTACTTGGATAAGATTGGATGGTTGGAAAGACATCAATCACCAAATGCACCAATTAGGGGCAAACGGGCAGATTCATTAGGAATGCTGCCATTGTTTGGACGCCACATATCCCATGGAAAACATGGGAATTGTTTGGATTGCCACATATGATTGGAAATTTATTGATTTCTCCTAACCTCTGCAAGTGGAATCACATGTTTATAACTTCATTTGATGGTCTAAATTCATAGAAAACCTAGACTGGTCCAAACTAGGTTCTAGCTTGCATGGTTTGGAAAAATAACCTGGTTCTTAAATTTCCACTCGACTTAACTTGAATTTATCAATTGGAACAGGTAGATACCATCTTGAGGATCCAATATATGTAAAAATTTCAGACTTAAATCTACAAAAAGCATAAGGAATACAATACACCAAACAGGACTCATTCTGTCTCAATTGGTAGTTTACATAATTGGGATTTAAAGACTAATTTGATGGCCAAATGAAGTCCAAATGAGCTGAAACTTATTTTGTTGAAAAGATAACTTCTCCAACTTCAATCCCATGGCAAAATATTTGACTTATACATCAAAGAGGCCAAAGTAATTAAGCTCATAAAAACGGGGTATGTTGCTCGCCTGAACTCGGGGCCTTCTGTTTTGAGTGCATTGAAATTTTGGACAAAAATACTCAATTTAAAACTAATTTAATTGCATAGTTAAGCTTATTAGAATGTCAATAAACTTCCTGAGCACATAAATCAAAGTTAAATTAAGTGTAAGCTGCCAAACCAACTTAAAACTTACAGTCGGGTCAAAAATGGCCTAAACTAAAACAGTTTAATTTAGGGCCTATAATCTCCATGCTAAACCAAGCTTAACTTGAATTTCTTTGCATGGCTTGGTAATTAAAGATGTTGGTTAACATCCTAACCTAAAAGAATTGCTCTAAATGTCCTAGAGATTTTGGAAAATGAAAGCACAAAAACCATGTTTTGTGCTTAGAAACAAAACTATTTAGGGTAGCCATCTACGTCCTTCATATCCCATCATATGGTTTGAATTGAGCCATTGTCGATTGCTAGGCCTTTTAAAGTTTAAGTAAAACTCCATAAATTGACATTTATCATAGATTTCAGAAAATGGCTCAGAATTAAGATCTTGCCCTAAGAGATATCTATCATTCTCCCTTTGTTGGAAAAGAATTGTCCTCAATTCTTGTTGACAATAATGACACCTTTCAAAATCCAACTCTTTGTTACAAGACTCATATTCATGTTGAAGCTCATACTCAATCTCTTTTTGCTTCACCTCATCAGCGCCCTTCTCTTCTCAACCCTCCTTCTTTTCTTCTTCCTTAATTTCCTACTGTTCACCTTCAGACTCATCGAACTTAAGAGGTAGATTGAAGTTGACCTCATCGCCTTCTTGACGTTGATCTACTTCTTTTGAGTCAAAGGGCTGTTGAGCGCCCCTTTCCATATCAAGTTTTAAGGAGAGTAGATTATCCTAAAGTTGTTTTGTTTGGAGGTTTAAGTCATATGTCTCGAAGCTAGAAAGAAGTATATTGACACTAAGGAAGTCAAGTTCATGCTTGATCTCGATTAACTTCCCTTGAGACATGGCGTCTTTTGGGCTGACATTTGTATTTGGTTTTTTCGTATTTTGTGTTTTTGCGTTTTTGGTGCATGGATGCGTGGGTTTCAGGCATAAGGATGAACTTGCTCTGATACCAAAAATGACATGCCTCTCAAGGGTTGAGCTTAACTTAATTCAAGAGTGAAAGCTAAAACCAAAAAAGATTACAATAAAGGATAATATAGGCTAGAGCTAAACTAATCATCGGATACAGAAATGACTAAGAATAAAACAAGCTGATTACAAAGTGAGGCATCTAAAGCCTTTATAAGCTCGTACAAGCTGCCTAGGGAGAGATTAGGACGTTTCTTCAAGGTTAGGAAACCTCTTAACCTAACTTAAAAAATGCTAAAACTAAAATCTAGCTTAGCAAAGCAGCAAAGTGCGAAGCTTTCTTAATCAAACTAATTACAGTCCTTGAATCTAGCTAACCATTAAACTTAAACATAAACTTAATATTAGACAGGCAATCAAGGAAGGGAGCATCTGCCTTCATGTGGAAGAATAGTAGCAAAGTGGTTGGTTCTCCTTTTGCTTTACGGCTGACTAATGGGGATGTTTCTGTCTATCCTTCCATGTTTCTCATTGGTTCTTCAATTGGTTGCTCCATGATTATGTCCAAGACTCCTTTAACTGCCATATCAAGCTATTTGGACAAGATTGGATGGTTGGAAAGACATCAACCACCAAATACACTAATTAGGTGCAACCGGACGGATTTAGGTAAAATGCAGGCATTGTTTGGACGCACATATCCCACGTAAAACGGGGCCATGATTTGGATCCCCAATGTATGCAAATTTTTGGATTTCTCCTAACTCCTTCAAGTGGAATCACACATTTATAATTCATTTGAGGTTCTAAACCCATAAAAACCTCAGACTAGTCTAAACAAGGTTTTAGCTTTCACGGTTTAGAAAAATGACCTGGTTCTTCAACTTTACTTCACTTGGCTTGAATTTATCAGTTGGAATAGGTAGATAACATCTTGGAGATACAATATATGCCAGAATTTTGGACTTAAACTAAAAAGAAGTCTAAGGAATGCAATACACCAAACCGGACTCATTCTGTCTCAACTAGCAGTTTAGACAGTTTGGATTTGAAGACTGATTTAGATGGGCAAATGAAGTCCAAATGATCTGAAGCGTGTTTTGTTTAAAAGATAACTTCTTGAACTTCAAATCCACTGCACACTATTCGACTTAAACCTCAAAGAGGCTAACTAATTAAGTTCATAAAAATCAGGTATGTTGCTGGCCTGAACCTGGGACCGTCCGTTTTGAGTCCTTTGAAAGTTTGGACAACAATACTTAATGTAAAATTCATTTAATTGCGTAATTAAGTTTAGTAGAATGTCAATGAAGTCTCTTAGTAAATAAATCATAGTTAAATTAAGTTTAAACTAATGAATCAACCTAAAACTTACAGCCAGGTCAAAAATGGCCTAAACTGAAATGGTTTAATTTAGGGCTTGTAATCACAATGCTAAACCTGGTTTAACTTGAATCTCTTTGCATGGTTGGTATTTAAGGATGTTGCTTAGCATCCTAACCCAGACGAATGGCTCTAAACCTTCTAGAGCTTAAGGAAAACAAAAGCACAAAAACTATGTTTTGCACTTGGAAACAAAACTATTTAGGACAGCCATCTATGCGCTTCATATCCAATCATAGGGTTTGAATTGAGCCATTTCTAATTGCTAGGCCTTTTGAAGTTTAAGTGAAACTGCATAAAGTGTCATTTATCACATAATTCAGAAAATAGCTCAGAATTAAGATCTTGCCCTAGGAGATATCCATCACACGCACAATGTACATATCAAGACTCTTAATTCTCAAGGATGACACCCACACATCAATTTTTCACCTCACAGTCTTTCAAAACTATGAATCCATCCTAGTGCATTTTGTGTAAGTGTACCATCACCTAGAAGTTAAGTTTTCCAATGTTTGACTCAATCCCACTTGACTAATTCATTGACCTATTGACTTGGGAAGCAAGCCTTCCTAGTAGTAGTATTGCGTCAAATGGTAGCGCCCAATNNTGGATGACTCAAAGGGTTACTTGTCATTCACTAGTTTGTAATAGTGCATGCCTCCAAGTGTTACTTGTCATTCACCAGTTTATAACTTTTTGTTTGTATTTTTTATGCTTCTTTTGTTGGTTTTTAACTTTTTTGTTTTGATTTTTTAGCCAGCATAAAAAGACAAGTGGGAAAATCAAACCATGAAAGCCTAAGACCTTAAGATAAAAGTGATATATAAATAAGGGCTGGACTCAACATTATGAAGGAATAATAGGGTTAGAACTGGGATAAGAAATGACACACTTTGAACTAAGCTCTATAATGCATACAATACTTATATACAAACTAATACTAAGTCATAGAGAGTCGAAGTCAATCAAATAGTACAAGTCCAAAATCACAAAGAAGGAGAAAATCTCTTTGGCTTTTCAAAAAACAAAAAAAAAAAATCCTCCTTTTTTTTTCCCCTTTTTCAAAAGGTTTGAAGCATGACTTCCCATCCCCCACATCAAGATCACGCAATGTCCGCATTGTGGGGAAAAAGAGTATATAGAAAAAATAAAGGACATGATATACACAAGATACAAAGGATAG
>NCQT01062048.1:17743-35344 GCA_002740465.1 Stenocereus thurberi
TCCTATCCTTAATCTCACAATCGAATTCTTGCTAAAGCAAAGTCCATCTGAGAAGTCTAGTCTTAGCATCCTTTTTAGAGAGAAGATGGTTAGGAGCGGAGTGGTTAGTATACACGATAGCATGATACCCAATTAGGTAAGGTCTAAACTTCTCAAAACTAAATATCACAGCCAAAAATTATTTCTCAGTGACAGTATAATTTAGTTGGGCATCATTCAAAGTATGACTAGCATAATAAATGACATGGGCTTCATATCAATACGTTGCCCTGAGCAACCCCAATAGCATAATTAGATGCATCACACATTAGCTCAAACGAATCTCCCCAGATCAAATGACGAAGAACGAGAGCAGAGGTCAAGGCTTCTTTCAGCTTATTAAGTGCCCTGTGACGCTCCTCAATGAAGTGAAATGGCACATCCTTAACTAAAATGTTGGTTAAAGGCCTAGCTATCTTACTAAGGTCCTTAATGAAACGATAGAAGCTAGCATGTCCAAGAAAAAACCTTACCTCTTTCATACAAGTGGGAGTGGGAAGATTGACAATCAAATTAATGTTAGTCTTATCTACTTCAATTCCTTCTCTACAAATAACATGGTCAAAGACTATCCCTGTTTTCACTATAAAATGACATTTCTCCCTATTCAACGTCAAACTTTTATCCCAACTTCTTCACAACAATTCACTCAAATTAGACAAACAATCATCAAAGGAAGACCCAAAAACAGAGAAGTCATCCATGAAAATTTTCATGCACTATTCAACTAAATATGAGAAAATAGACATCATGCACCTCTGAAAAACAGCAAAAGCATTACAAAGTCCAAAAGACATTCTCCTAAAGGCATATGTACCAAAAGGACAAGTGACAGTAGTCTTCTCCTGATCCTTAGAAGCAACGAAGATCTAAATATAGCTAGAATATCCACCTAAAAGTAATAGAATGAATGTCCAACCAACCTCTCTAACACCTAGTCAAGAAAGGAAAGGCGAAAATGGTATTTCCTAGTAGCAGCATTCAATTTCCTATAATCAATATAAACACACCACCCAGATTGAACTCGAGTAGGAACTAACACATTCTTGTCATTTCTAATCATGGTAATACCATTCTTCTTAGGAACAACTTAAATAGGGCTAACTCGCTCACTATTATAAATGGCGCAAATAATCCCACGGTCTAACCACTTAAGCAGTTCCTAACTACTTCCTATAATGATGGAAAGCTCAATGAACTACCCTCACACTCAAAGGGAATGAAAGTTAAGCTTAGAACAAACGGTATTCTAGGCTTGAGTTCAATGAACCCGAAAGCAATGTAAGGGAAAGATATATTCTAAACCAAAAACTTGGACACATAAACACCACCAAGCTCAAGCTTAGGCCCATAAACTATGATTAAGATACAGAAACACCACTTAATCCAGTTTATGATTCGACTTGATCACCACTCTAATCGGCCTAATTAGAGATAAGTAAGTTTAGCAAACAGTGCTCTCTTTTCTCTCATTCAAAATTAAGCAACTTGATTAAAAAATGAGGCTTCTAAAGCCTTTATAAGCGCGTACACTAGCAGCCTAGTTAGATTATATAATAGCCCGACCCTAAATGATATTTATTTATTTAAATTATATTTATTTTAATTAATCATGGTTATTTATTTAATCAAATAATGTTTATTAATTCAACTACACCTAATTTATTTATCTAATGAATTCCATTATGTTATTTAAATTTTCCGCCTTCATTTATCGTATTAATCATCCCGGTTGGGAGATATTTTATTTTGTGCCCCACTTTACAATTCAAGTTTTATTGATTGTCCATTCAAGTTTCATTGGATGATTAGATATTGGGTGAATCGATATTAGGCCTCGGTAAGCACGATTTAGCAATAATTTATTTTCTTAACATTCGAAAAGTTTATTCCTGAGCCCTATAGCATTTTTAATGCAACTTTGAATTGTTTTGAGCTAAAATCAAGCCCAAAACCAACCATTTAAGGCCAAAGCAACAAGGCCTAAGTTACTTGCTAATTTCTTTTCACTAATAGCTATGCTTTGTGCCTAATTTTAATTAGAAAAAGGATATTTTTAGAGGCTTAAAAATCAGCCAAGTAATTCTCTATTCATTCTTAGCCAAGTAAAACACTCACACACACATTCCTCTTCTCTCTTTTCTCTCTCTACCTCATACTCTCTGGAGAAAATAGGGGCAGCAGCTGCTACCCCTTGTGCCGCCAGTTTTGGTGGTTTCCGGGCCCTTTTTCGACCACCTCTCAACTGTCCTGACTTTTTCTTACTGCCAGCTATCATGTCCAACCACTGAAATCATTCAAAATAGCCCCCTCCCTCTAATTCAAGCCTAAAGTAAGGTATACCCAAAACCCTAACTTGTTCTATTTTGAGTTTTTAGGGTTGTTTTAGTTATGATTATTGTATATATAATCAAATTGATAGTACTTATGCAATTTTTATTGAGTTCGGAGACATTTGGAGTTATGGATATTTGATCAAGAACATGATCAAGTGACTTGAAATTAAGCAAGTATGAGTTTTAGCTTGTTTGTGTATCTTGTTGTAATTTGTGTGATAAATCATGAAAAATGTGATGTTAGATGAACATTTTGAAGGCAATTATGGTTATTTGGATGTTCACTTGAATGAGCAAGAATTAGGGTTTTCATGATCATGCTTGATTTAAGTGAAATTTTGTATTAAATATGTTCATTTGGATCTTATGAGGTGATTTATGATGTTGAATATGTTATTGGAATGAAAATGAATCTTGGATGATTATGAAGTAAAAATTGTGGACTATGACTGCCTAAAGTGATGTTCAGGGTCACCCCATAGTTCGTAAGTTTAACAAGTGATTTAGAGGGTAATTATGTGAAAAAGGAGGATAATAAAGTGGGTAGCAATTTGTGAAGGGCCAAGAAACAAGGGTATGTTTCATGAAGAACTGGTAATGCATGGCTTGTTGAAAAATTATGAATTTTTATGGGAGCTAGATCAATGAGTTATCTTTCAAATTGCTTCTGAAACACCTTTATTTGAGTTCTGTCGACAAAGTTATCGCTGTTTTGCTAGAAATGCATAGGTTCAATCAAACCTAACACACTTGTGTTCTAACTCAATTTTAGAAACCCTATTATGGGAACCATGTTTTGTATTGTAAATGAAAGTTTTTCAAGACTTCTTATTCTTTCCATATAGGAGTTTTAGGTCTCCATTTGAGGTCAAGAGTGAAAGTTATGAATTTTTGAAGTGAACTAACCTGCTTAGCTGCAAATTGGGCTATTATTGTAATTTCTGTGCAGCATGCACTTGGAGGAAAATTCTGAAAATTGTACTGTAGATTATTCATATTATTTTCAAATTTCCTATAAGATTACATAAATTTTGATTGAGTATTTTAAGTTTGATGATTTTTAGAAGCATTTCGAGTAATTGTGTAAAGAGTAATAATAAAGATTGAGTGCGATTGATCATGCAATCATTTTGTGTATTTTAGGCCAAGTAAGGTCATTTAAGGGGGAAATGAATATTTGTGGACTTTTATGGATTTTTAGCTTGACTAATGAGAAAGAAGAAGACAAGTACACAATTTGGGTGCTTGTTTATGAGCTTTGAATCAATTATAGATTTTACAAAAAAAAATACCAAGTTTAGTAAGCTTAATAGCTTCTATGGAGTTTAATGGTTCATTTGGGGTGGAATTCTATATCTAATGGATTTATGAATGAAATATGGGAAGTGGGGAGAATTTTTGACTCAGAAATCATATTTATCAGACCAAGTTATTGTATTTTATGCTATTTTGAACCAAGATATATCTCTCTTGGCCTCAAACCTCTATTACTTAATTCAGAATGTATCAAATGTCTTTATCAAGCCAATCTAGTGTACTCGCTATTATCTTGAACCAAGCTATACATTAGCGAGCATTAATTGGTATCAGCAACTTATCTTAGAAAAGGCCAAAAGCACTCTCTCATTTATCACCATCAAGGCCTTTTCCTTTGTAATCTCATTTATCTTATTGTGGCCTATTTTACTTTCATTTACTTTATATTGGATTTAATTACTTTCATCAATTCAGTTTTGAAGTTATATTAAAATACCCCATTATGTATACTATTTAATTACTCAATTTCTATTACACATACCTTGACTTACTCAATTATGTGAGTAAGGACCATTTACGGACTTTATATACCTACAATGACATTTATAAAACAGAATCAAGGCGTACTTATCTTTATCTATTGTGCATACGTGTTATCAAGTCAAAACATATTTATCAAGTCAGACGATATTTTTTAAAGACTTAAAGTACGTCCATTGCCTATATCTTCATAAAGCAGAACATGCTTATGAAGTTATAACTCTTAATGAGTTTATCGATGAATCAATTTATACAGCGATTTGTCATTTAACCTGTGACCTTGTCAGTTATCATCTATAGGGTCTCAGTCCATCATTTACCTGCGCAGCTTTAGGCTAACACTTAATTAGATTGGCAGGTGTACATCTATATATAGATCATATCATTGCAAGGGTTCACATCCAGATAATAATGAGCAATTCAATTTCATATTACTTTTATTTTCAGTGTTATTGCGAACTAAATGAATTCCAAAAGTGGGTGCCCATCAACAGTATTTCTACGCTCATTTTTCAATTCAAGAATGCATGTACTGAGTTTTTGCTCATATTTTTAAATTATTTTCAGGTTTTCCATTTTAGGAGATGAAGTATCACATGTTTCTCTATTTAACAAGCACTTTTGGAAGTCATCAGATGCTCACATTGGATTTAGCATAACATGAATGTTGGGATCGATCTCAGGGTCAAGTTGGGTCTATATTCAATATACTTGGGTAGTGTGAAGTGCAAGTTAGCACATGGTATGATTAAGTTGATTGTATTGAAGTTGAACTATTGTGGACTTTGGTCTTGGAGGGTATTATTTTATTAGATATTGTGAATTGAACATGAATTGCAAGATTAAATGGTTTCAGTAAGCCTTGTCCTTATCAGTACGGCGATAGCACCTTCTATCATTAAGTCTTTCACTATAGTTTTTCCTTAAATCTTATCAGTAGCATTTTGGGGGCGTTACAGATTTGGTATCAGAGGCAAAGTTTTAAGGGCCACTATGAGCTATCAAGTATTTATGAGTTAGCTATCAAGGTGTGTATGAGTTATGTTAGACTAGTTAAATGAGCTACTGACTATAAGTTCATATGTAGGGGCATATAAGGAGGAACCATGTCCATTTGGGTACCCAATCGTTTCGTAATATCCTCAGATTCGAGCATTAGCAAAGTGGAGTGTGGAACCATTTAGGTGGCCTATTAGTGAGGCATGCTCTCATTTATCTGGAAGTTATATTGTATGTTTTATTTCTCTTATTTGTTTAAATTTTTGTAATCGTGCACTCCAGGTGTGTGACCCGTTGGGTTATGAGGTTCGGTGTATGGCCGTTGAGCTATTGAAGTGTTTCTCACCATTTTAGATATCTATTAGAAGGCTTTAAGCCGGGTTTTAGTCACTTTTTAGGCAAAACTCTATCCGTTTTGCCCCAGGATTTGAGAGTTTTATTGAGATGTGTTAATATACCTGATTTTGGGTATAGTGATGATTGAAACCTGATGTGGGGCTGCCATTTGCAACTTCTTAAGGGATTAATATAGTGTCAAGTTAGATGTAAACCTCTAGATGAGGAAATGCTTTGTGGGGCAATATCTTTGAGGTGAACCAGTATGAGACAAACGTTACAATGACTGCTCATGTCTTATGATAACCGTTAGTAGCTTATGGTGTGCTACTTGGCATTATATGGGTGGTACGAATAAGATTAAGCTACCATTCTTGACATTAGGACCTTACCTCATCAATGCTCCCGTTACTTCCTATCATCGACTTATTTCTGCCCTAGCTTCCTTGAATTGTTCAGAGGCATCATTTCTTTGCCACTAACACTCTTTTGACTTATAATGGAGTGTTTATAGAAAATCTCATGTGTGGTCTGTTGGGAGTTCTTTAAACACATTTAAGTAACCTTTTTTGTAGGCGATTTAACCCTAACAATCATAATCATTTAATTCTCTGTTTCTATAATGGAGCCTATAATGATCCCCGGTGTGCGTTATTGTGTGACTTGTAGTTCTTCCTAAGCATGTTTTATCTATTCTACTTACAATTCAGTTACCACTATGTTCATATTTTTGCTGTTACCTACTTAACTCCTTACTTCTATTTCGGCAGTATTCATTTATTGCTTACACAGCCTTTGGTTGCTTCAGACCCAGTCATTAAACAACCTTTCACCAATTAAAGGGATCCATATTGTTCATGTTTCTATAGCACCGTAACATCATGCTGGCATACTATTCTATGTCGCTGACTGCATGCCGTTACTCAAATTATTTTGGAAATCCTTTCTTTACTAGTACGGCCTATCTTATTAATGATAAACAACGATTTGTGCTATTTCCATCTATCAATAGTTTTGAAGTTTATATGCCTACCCAAGACTTCCATTTACTATAAGATGTGCTGTTCATGGATGTTATCATGTTCAGTCATGAGACTGACTCCTTCATCTGGACGTATTGCCTTTTCAAAGACCAGATAAATAAAATTTCCCTTCTGGTAGTGTTGACCCTTATCTTCGTCATTTTACTCACATACGGATACCGTATGACTTTTCAAAAGCCACTTTGGTAATCTGTTAAATTTCTTCACCTTTAGTACTTAATACTCCCTCTCAACTTCATAACATCGTTCATTTACTTTACTATCATGGCCGTCATGAATAAGCTACATGTATTATATATATAGGTCCTTTATATGCCTTACCTCTTTTATTATGAATCTTTGTCCCTTCATTCACTCAGCTTACATGCTGGTCCTTTATAACCAATAAAGAAATATCATTGTAAGAGTTCATTGTATCATTGCATCTCTCTACACTTTAGATCTCTCCTCGGTCATTTCAATGTACTAAGATCAGTAGGTAGTTGAATGTTTATCTTTTATACACATGCCTCTAGTAGTATGGCTGGAACCACATTCACTGGACATTCAATCCAGTTTGATTGGCAGACCTTGTTATCATTATGGGGGTGAACTGACTGTGTACTTACAGGACTAAGATAAATAGTAAGGATCTTAAGGTTAGCTTGAGAGATCAGGATTGACTTAACGTGTGTTTCAATGGGCCGAGGGAAGAAAAGCCTTATTTATCCCCCCAATTACACTGTGCAAGCAAGTACGTTACTATGTTAGCATTATGTCAACCGCACTCAGTTTATCCATATCTATATTTACAGTTGGTGAATTTAGAGATATTCTATCTGAGAACTATCAGGACTGTTTCTCGCTAAGAAACATTAATTTTCAGATCGACCTAACTCTTGATGCTCAACCCATTTTGAAACCCCTATCATATGACCCCCAACAGAGTTCAAAGAATTAAATATTCAGTGGATGAGTTATAAGGGATTTATTTGACCAAGTGTCTCCCTGAGGGGAACCTCAGGTTTATCTGAAGCAGAAAGAAGAACCTTATGGTTGTGTAATGAGTACAGAGAGTTGCCTAAGATCGCAATCAAAATAAGTGCCCTATACCTTGAATAGATGATTTATAGGATTAACTGCCAGCAACAGATGTGTTTTCTAGAAATGATTTGAGGTTCGGATATCACACCTAAACCATGCAACCACAATTTAGCTTTGGCAAGAATACCCATTTATAGTAATTCTTGTAATTGTTTGTTTGTCTCATCTTCAAACCTTGATACCATCCAATATTGTTTAATCCCCCTTGCATTTCAACCCGATATTTCCTATTAGTGTGATCTTCCATGTCTTCGCAAACCCATTGTTAAATGTGCAATACATTTTTGTTCCGCTTTATATGGTTGTCAATATTCCAGTGCTCTTGACCTTCACCACCTTTATTTCATGATCATGAGTTGCAGTTCATTCCGCTGAGAGCCGATTCACACATCTACCTTACATCTTATTTATTCATAATGATAAGCTTATATAACTTGTTCTGAATTCATAATGTAATTTAACTTTCATTGGTGTGGATGATGGCGATTGTCATAATTCCCTTACTCTCTTTATTTTGAAATTTGACTCCCACACATATATCTTACATTCTGATAAATAAACTTTTGCATTCTCTATTAAATCTTATTGTTGTACTCAAATTGGCTTCATATGAGTAAAGGCATGTTCCTATTGTGGCTTGCTTAATCTATTCATCTATGCATTGGCACTTTGCTCATCCAATCCATTTATCTATCCATTATACTTCACTTCTCCAATCTATTTATCGATCTATTGCACTTTGCTTATCCAATCTATCCACCTATTTATTGCACATTGTTTGTCCCATCTNNNNATTGCACTGATCTTGTTGCTTGTGGCTATAAAGTCAACTCGTTGAAACTCAGTCACTTGCCATCTTGGTTCTAATTCATCAATTAAACCCGAATTTAACTGGGCCATCTTTCTCCTTAGTTGATTATTTATTGGACCTTATGATCCATATTTATAAAACACAATTCCTATGCCATTTTATTTTAGAATTCATGATACACCTGTGGTTATCCCTATTCTAACCACCCTATGTTAATCCATCCTTTATAAATCTTCTGTAGTCTCATTGTTTATTTTTTCTATTCCTAATGACTCACTTGACTACCAATTCCATCATTTTCATCTCTGACCATGTTATTCTAGTGTCTAATTTGGACGTAGAGCAGATCTTAGACTAGTCTGATAAGGGAAGATCATGTGGTGTATTAAGAACATCAGATGAGGACTTTTTGATAAGGGCATAATCTTAAACAATGTCTAGTGACATTAGAGCAAGGTAGAAGAAGCATCGAGAATAATGAGACAGTTTAAATACATGCTAAGATGACACAAGGACTACGCAAGACTCATATGGTCACTTTGACTAAAGAAGGAGACAATCAAAGTTCAGATCAGATATGAAGTATTCCAAAGTGCTTCTCCAGTCAAGGGTGTCAAGATACTGGATATCAGAGATAATTGAGTTCTCATTACATTAGGCTTCATGAGTCAGTATCAGAGTAATTATTAGGAAATGCAATGCTTTCCATACTTATTAGTGGTCAAGACAGAGAACCAGTAGATTAGCGTACCTCCTTTACAGTAACAAGTTTTTCTTTTGAAGAGAATATCAATTTTGAGCCAAAGTAATCGAACCAGTGAAGTCACTAAGGGTCTAGATACTCGATCACAGGATTAAGTAGCGATGTACTTTGGGCTAATCATACCTCATTGGAGGGAAGCAATGAAAACTAACTATTGATATTCGAGGCAGCTTTGCGTACATGAATGAGCTTCGTAAGTTTCTAGGACGAAACTCTTTAAGAGGGAAGGCCGTAATAACCCGACTCTAAACCATATTTATTTATTTAAATCGTGTTTATTTTAATTAATCATGATTATTTATTTAATTGGTCATGGTTATTTATTTAACCAACTCATGTTTATTAATTCAATTACACCCGATTTATTCATCTAATGAATTCCATTATATTATTTAAATTTTCCACCTTCATTTATTGTATTTAGTAATCCCGGTTGAGAGATGTTTTATTTTGGACCCCACTCTGCAATTTAAGTTTCATTGCTTGTCAATTCAAGTTTTGTTAGTTGATTAAATATCAGGTGAATCGATATTAAGCATCAGTAAGCATGATTTAGTGATTATTTATTTTCTTAAAGTTAGGAAAATTTAAGCCCAAGCCCTATAAATTTTTAATGCAACTTTGAATTATTTTGAGCCCAAAATCAAGCCCAAAACCAGCCATTTAAGCCCCAAACAAGGCCCAAGTTACTTGCCAATTTATTTCCACGAATAGCTATGCTTTGTGCCTAATTTTAATTAGAAAAATGATATTTTTGGAGGCTTAAAAATCAGCCAAGTAATTTTCCATTCATTCTTAGCCAAGTAAAACACTCACACACACATTCCTATTCTCACTTTTCTCTCTCTACCTTACACTCTCTGTAGAAAACAAGGGCAGCAGCTGCGGCCCCTTGTGCCACCAGTTTTGGTGGTTTCCGGCCACTTTTTGAGCCACCTCCCAACTTCCCCAACTTTCCCTTGCTACGGCTATCATATCCAACCACTGAAATCACTCAAAATAGCCTNCTCTGCCCTCTAATTCAAGCCTAAAGCAAGGTATATCCAAAAACCCTAACTTATTCTATTTTGTATTTTTGGGGTTGTTTTGGATATGATTATTGTTTATACGGTCAAATTGATCATTATTATGAAATTTTTATTGAGTTTGGAGACTTTCGAGTTATGAGTATTTGATCAAGAACATGATCAAGTGACTTAAAATTAAGCAATTATGAGTTTGAGCTTGTTTATGTATCTTATTGTGATTTGTGCTATATATCATGAAAAATATGATGTTAGATGATCATTTTGAAGTCAATTATGATTATTTGGATGTTCACTTGAATGAGCAAGAATTAACGATTTAAGTGAGTTTTTGTATTAAATATGTTCATTTAGATCACATGAGCTGATTTATGATGTTGGATATGTTATTAGATTGAAAATGAATCTTAGATGATTATGAAGTAAAAATTGTGGATTATGACTGTCTAAAGTGATGTTGAGGGTCACCCCATGGTTTGATAATTTCAACAAGTAATTTTAGAGGGTAATTATGTGGAAAAGGAGGATAGTAAAGTAGGTAGCAAGCTGTGAGGGGCCCAGAAACAGGGGTATGCTCCGAGAAAAACTAGCTATGTGTGGCTTATTGAAAAATTTTGAAATTTGGTGGGGAGCTAGACCAATGAGTTATCTTTCAAATTGCTTTTAAATCACCTTAATCTGAGTTTTGTAAACAAAGTTATAGCTGTTTTGCTAAAATTGTGTAGGTTCAATTAAAACTGACACACTTGTACTCTAGCCCCATTTTGGGAATCCTATTATGGGAATCATATTTTGTGTTGTAAATAAAAGTTTCTCAAGACTTCTTATTCTTTCCATGTTGGTTTTTAGGTCTCTATTTGAGGTCAAGGTCGAAATTTATGAATTTTTGGAATGAACTGACCTGCTTTTGTGCAAATTGGGTTGTTATTGTAATTTCTGTGCAGCCTATACTTGAAAGAAAATTCTAAAAAGTATACTATAGGTTGCCCATATTATTTTCAAATTTTCTATAAGATTTCATGAATTTTGATTAAGTATTTTGAGTCTGGTGATTTTTGGAAGTATTTTGAGTAATTGTGTAAAGATCAATGATGTAACATCCCAACCCCTAGGGCCAAGGACGTTACGTTTTCTTACTTCTTACTTAATTCCTGGAATGAAACGGATAGAGTTTTGCTTATAAACTAATCATTTCCTAGGCTAGAAGCCTTATCACAAGTCTGCACATGGAATGGAAACATATAAAACTTCTAGAACAAGCTCAATGGCTACACGTCAGAGTCCACAGCTCTACAGGACATTCGCTCGGAGTACACCAGCTATAAAGTTCATTAATAGAGAAAAAATCAAATATACAACTCAACGGTTTACACAACCGGAGTACTCAGGTTTACATCCCAAAACACAGCTAATTTCAACTAAAGACATCTAACCAATTAGATGGTTGACTCACATGGCCATACAGAACGACTCACAAACAATATGCATTATTTGAGATAGAAAACTTAGTTTACAATAATTACAAACCAGGAATACGTCATATTATGTCGTTAAACTCATGAATCTACTTTTATATGGCACACATAACTCTTTTTTCAACCAGGGGTAAACTTCAACTCCGCATAAGTGGCTTGACTGTCACCTGCCACAACAAAAGCCTGGGGAAAAAGGGGAAAGAGTAATGGGGTGAGCAACCACATGCTCAGTCAGAGTTCCCCTACTGCTTAAAACCAAAACGATTACAGGCAATAATACTAATCATAATCACATATCACGTATTTATACTTTACTATCATATTAGGCAATCATAGTCCTCAAGGAAAAATTACCCTCCTTGAACTTCATTCCAACTACTCAACTCAATTTTAGGCCCTCAATGACCAAACTTCCCTACTAGCAGGCATTCAGACACATAAACAAATAGACAACAAGGATCGAATATAAAAGCCTTCAATCTGACTTTTGAAAACAAAGTGACTATCGATAAATACCAAGCAGGGTTTATAATCCACGCCAACTCCTTTAAAGCTTATAATTCTTTCTAAAAGTTCTCAAAACATCTAAACTGATAAGAAAGACTTGTCAAGAACATACTTTCATGGAATATGCACATTGAAATGAATAATGTAACATTTGAAACTTCATTTGACTATACTTCGAAATCCTTTCATAATAGGTGAACAAGAGGTGCACATTTAAAAGCTTTCTTTATTTTCTCAAAAACACTTTGCTCAGTCTCTTGAGGCTCGTATTCTTTAAAAGAAACTTCTTTTCTCACTTATTAGAAATTTACTCATAGTATAAAAACATTTTATTATGCTGGCTAGGGAGGTCAACACCGCCCTTTAGTGAGATCATCACTCTTAATCTACGTTATCCCCGGGATATACATACTTAACTTTTGGCCAAAATGCTTCTCAGCAGACAAACTCTAACTTTGATATTGTCCTCTGCCAGGTAATAGCTCACATCAAGATAATCATATCTTGAGTCCAGTCCCCCTCAAGATTTTCTTACGCGTCACACATCTTAACTTATTTGGGGAACAGCTCACGCCAAGATAATTCATATCTTGAGTCCAGTTCACAGGAACAGCTCACACTAAGATAATTCATATCTTGAGTGCAGTTTCTAACTTTTCTTTAGGGGGAAACAGCTCATGTCATCTTTGCGTCCAGTTTTCAGAAACAGCACACACCAAGATAATTTATATCTTGAGTCCAGTTCCTAACCCTGGCCAATTGCCTAGTACTTTTAACGCCTTTAAAAATGTATTTCATACCTCTTCTTTAGTTGCTTACTATACTGAAAACTTACCTTTTGACAAAACAATCATAACCTTACTAAATGCTCATAGTTCACTTCGTTTTTAATTTAAAAACTTCTTATAAACGTAATACGTTTACTAATTCGTAAAACGACTTCATTTCTAACTTAAAAGCTTCGTATAAACGTAATAAGTTTGCTAAATTGTAAAATAATTTCATTTTCAACTTGAAATCTTCTTAATAACGTAATACGTTTGTTAATTTATAAAACGGCTTCGTTTTAAACTTACAAGCTTCTTATAAACGAAATAAGATTTGTTAATATGTAAATCGGCTTCGTAAATAACTTAAGGCTTCTTATAAACGTGAAATGTCTACTGAATCGTAAAACGACTTAGTTTCTAACTTAAATGCTTCGTATAAACGTAATAAGGTTGCTAAATCGTAAAACGACTTCGTTTTCAACTTAGAAGTTTTGTACAAATGTAATAGGTTTGCTAAATCGTAAAATGACTTCGTTTTCAACTTAAAAGCTTCGTATAAATGTGATAAAGTTGCTAAATTGTAGATCGAAACTCGTTTGAGACATAACATACTTAGTTAATGTTTAATTCAAACTCAGTTCGAAATCGAAACCCATTTGAGATTTAAATACTTAGTTAGCATATAACTCAAATTAGATTTGTACTAAAAACTTCAGTTGTCATTCTATAGCTTGCTTCAACTCCTTTTAAAACTCAAGATAGGTGTAAAAATAAACTAAAGGCTTAAAATGTTCCCAAACTTACTACTATTCAAAAACTTAAAGCACTTGGCTCGTTTATGAGGCAAACATCTCTTCATAAATTTTTTATGTAAATGCTTCTTGAAACGTAACGGTTTTACTAGCTCTTACCTCGAAACTCCATAGAGACGCGAGTAAGCAAATACCACACAAATCAGTAAAACACGTAATTAGCACCTTAAGATGCTCTTTTTCAGGTTGTCTAAATTCTTTTAAACACAAGGAGAAGTCATACACTAACTGATGTCGTAAAACATTTTCGAACTCACTTTTAGTTTGCTTTTAAACTTCCTAGACCTATCAACTATTCAGTCGAGTCACTAACCAAGCAGTTCGATGGTTTAGAACCTTTTTACACTTTAGACGTCCTAACACTTGAATAAACAACTGACAAACATAAAAGTATTTTCAAACGTGTAAAACAAACTTTCTAAATGACTTTTTCTTGTTAAAGACGTCTAAATTTTTAAGAATCAATCACATAATGTCACATAGCATATTGGGGAAAAAGGGTTCACATATAGAACATTCATACACTTCATATCACAACTCATTAAGTCACACATGGCCTCGCAATCCACACGATTGAGGCAATTCACAACCATATCTCCCTCCTCATACAGCACCGACCACAAGAACCTCAAACCACTCAATAGTTCCACCTCAAATCATCTAACTACCAAGCTCGGTTCAATATTGATATGTACAAACCAACAATACATAAAACGATTGTACATAGGTATAATATTCATACTTAATAGCCAACTAAAGATTTAACAAGCTAAACTGATGCAAATAGAAACTTCAAGTGATATTTACTTTCTTGTTCGATAACCAATATGCATAGGCATAGTATTTCCTTTGTAATGACCAAGAATAAATCATTAACATGCTCAAACTAACTTAGCCATAACTTTTAGACATTATTTAGTTTACACCACAATTACTTCAATCATCCAACTAGCACGCCTAAGCATTAAATAGTCCTTCAAATGCGACAACTGATGCTACAATAGCCCGCTATCAACATTCTATTTACTTTCGAATCCTCAATTTAACCGGTTCGTTCAAATATACGTTTACTCAACAAGCGATTAACCCAAATCAATACCATACTTATAATTTCTCAATATCGATTCTAACTTCACCAAATTAATTTCTAAACTTAGAATTATCACCCATCAACTAAACTTAGCTAAAATCGTTGAAAATTAATAGTAATTTAGGAGGAAATGAACCCTCATATTGAATTAATGATCGTTCGAAACTGTCGGCTCGGTTCTAGGGGATTGAACAGCACCAATCCTTCAGCTCTTGCTCACCACGCACGTCAGTCCCTTATTTACCCCCAAACTTCACAAATTCGAACCCTAAACAAACCCAAATTTCATTTACCAACTTGAGGTCGATTGGGTGTTTGAAGGCAGTGATTTCCACCCTAATTTATAGAAAATTGAAGCAACTAAGAGTAGAATAGCACATCCTTACCTAGGCTCGCGTTCAAGCTTCAATTTGGCATCCTAAACCCTCCACAGCTGTGGTAAGGGCTTCGAATTTCGACCCAGATTTTGCACCAAACAGGAGCTAGCTCGTGGGGAAGGCCGAATGGATGAGTTGTGCAGGTGTGTGTGAGAAAAATCAGCTCGAATTCGAGCCCTTCTGGTGCGTGTATGGTGAAGATGAGAGGAGGAAGAAGAAGAGCCGAGAGCAGAGAGAAAGAAGGTGTCGGGAAGGGGGGAGGGGTCGCGACAGGGAAGAGGAGGAAAAAGGGGGCTTACACGCAATGACTAAAATGCCCCTCGCTCTCTCTTTTTTTTTTTTGTCCCAAACTATTTCATATTTGACACCGCTGGTCTAATTCGTAACCCAAATCGATAATATAATGCTTCATCAACTATTCGTTCCTAAACCTATCTAGGTTCGATTTAATAATATCAAACTACTTCTAATGTTGACAACTTAATCGTATTCGGGTTCCTAATCGATTTAGTACTCGTTAATAACCGTTCATAACACTTATTAAAAATCATCAAAAAATTTTCAAAACTAATAATAATGTTAATAATAATAATCAGTGACAATAACATCCTCTTTAATAAAATTAACGTTCACATAGGCACTTAGAAAATAATTTTTGTCAATATCGCTAATAAACTATGGATTTTATAACGTAAAAAGGCGTGATGAACAACTTAACAGAAAATAAGGTACACGAGCCTTGCGAATAATAAAGATTGAGTGAGATTGATCATGCATTCATTTTGTGTATTTTGGGCCAAGTAAGGTCATTTAAGGGGGAAATGAATATTCATGGACTTTCATGGAGCTTTTAGCTTGATTAATGAGAAAGAAGAAGGCAAGTATACAATTTGGGAGCTTATTTATGAGCTTTGAATTAATTATGAATTTTACAAAGAAAATACCAAGTTTAGTGAGCTTAATAGCTTCTATTGAGTTCAATGATTCATTTGGGGTGAAATTCTACATCTAATGGATTTATGAATGAAATATGGGAGGTGGGGAGAATTTTTGACACAGAAACCATATATATTTATCAAACCAAGTTATTGCAATTTATGCTATTTTGAACCAAGATATATCTCTCTTTGCCTCAAACCTCTATTACTTACTTAATTTAGAATGTATCAAATATATTTATCAAGCCAATCTAATGTACTCGCCGTTCTCTTGAACCAAACTATATATCAGCAAGCCTTAACCCGTATCAGCAACCTATTTCAAAAAAGGCCAAAAGCACTCTCTCATTTATCACCATCAAGGTCTTTTCCTTTGTAATCTCATTTACCTTATCATGGTCTATTTTACTTTCATTTGCTTTATATCGGATTTAATTACTTTCATCAATTCAGCTTTGAAGTTATATTGAAATAGCCCTGTTATGTATACCATCTAATTACTTAATTTCTATTACACATACTTTTACTTACTCAATTATGTGAGTAAGGACCATTTACTGACTATATATACCTAAAATGACATTTATGAAACAGAGTGGAGGCCTAGTTATTGTTTTCCGTTATGCATAAGTGTTATCAAGTTAGATGATATTTTTTTTAAAGACTCAAGGGACATCCATTGCCCGTATATTCAGAAAGTAGAACATGTTTATCAAGGTACAACTCTTAATGAGTTTATCAATAAATCAGTTTAAGTTGTGACCCCATCAGTTATCATCTATAGGGCACCAACCCATCATTTATCTGCGCGGCTTCAGGCCAACTCTTGATCGGATTGGCAGGTGTACACCTATGTATAAATCATATCATTGCAAGGGCTTCATATCCAGATAATAATGAGTAATTCAGTTTCACATTACTTTCATTTTTATTGTTATTGCAAACTAAATGAATTGCAAAAGCGAGTACCCATTAATAGTATTTCTATGCTCACTTTACAATATAGGAATGCATGTACTGAGTTTTTGCTCACATTTTTGAAATGTTTTTATGCTTTCCATTTTAGGTGATGAAGTATCACATGTTTCTCTATTTAGCAAGCCCTTTTGGGAGTCATCAGATGCTCACAATGGATTCAGCATAGCATGAATGTTGGGATCGACCTCGGGATCAAGTTGGGTTTATATTCAATATACTTGGGTAATGTAGAGTGCGAGTTAGCACATGGTATGATTAAGTCAATTTTATTGAAGTTGAACTATTATGGACTTTGGTCTTGAGGGGTTTCAGTTTATTAAATATTGTGATTTGAACATGAGTTGCAAGATTAAATGGTTTCAGTGAGCCTTATCCTCATCAGGACGGCGATAGCACCTTCTATCATTAAGTCTTCTGCTACA
>NCQT01062060.1:23528-34685 GCA_002740465.1 Stenocereus thurberi
TGATAAACGTACCTTGACCTTGATCTCTCTTACTGATATTTAATGATGCCTATTTGCCGACGACTATTTAGAAGCATTTTCTTCTGCTGAATGAGAAGTTTGCTGGTCAATAACTTGATTAGATTCTTTATTGCGAGACTTAAATTCATTTATGCAAGGCTTACGTGTTTTATTTTTAGGTTAGTTGTTATAGTCTACTTAGGAGGTGTTTTGCTCATTAGCTAGTGTGGTTCAATTATCCTCATATTAACCCCAAATATTATGCAACCACTATTACGGTCAAGATTCATTGTTTATGTGCTCCAAATTTTCCAATAATTGATATCGGTATTTCGATGTACATGTGTATTCTTGTCCTTTTAACAAGCATTCTCATGTTATCTTTACCCATTAATTTCGGTGATAACCCTTTACGTCTTAACATTTAAATACTCCCCACACCATTTTTCTAACAAAAGTTATCTTTGTATTATGTGGAATTCAAGTAAACTCTTAACATATTCAGCATAGTCATCAAAACATGATATTTTATTATTTATTTATTTGTTTATTACTCACAACTTAGTTCCACAACCTGCCGAATTTGTCGCAACCCCATAACATATTCTTGAGGGTTTTGGACAGATTTTATGGTCAACTTAGAAAATTCATATTTTTCTCTTCAAATGTCATATTCAAGCCTAAAAAAACGTCCATATTGAAAGCTCATGCAGTCCTCTAGCATTTCATTTAGGGTGAAAATTGCAAAAATCACAGCAAGCCCCCAAAAGTAAACACAAACAGAACTATGCATAGTTTGTGTACAATTTGTACAGTTTTAGTAACTTGCTCATAACTTGACATGTACACCTTCAAACTCAGCAATTCCAGAGGCACTGCCTAGTTAGCTGATTGGGCTAGTTCTCATCCAAAATTTATAATTTCTAGATGTACCAATTAATGCCATTTTGCATATAAATAATTTCCTATATTCTCATTTTTGTTTCAGTTCTTGATTCCATAATGTACACTTACCCGAAGCTCAACTCTCCATAACCACCCTCAACAATATCTATTTCTTGCTCACATACCATTTATAAATTAAAGAATTTCCTTTCTACTCTTCTATATTCTCATAATAATTTAGTTTAATATTCACAAATCCAAAAATTCAATACCCGTCTTCATGCTAGCTTCCACCTCCACATCTCCAATTCAAATACTCAAGTTTCCTTCAAAATTCCTCATGTCATTCAACTACATAACCCGTTGCTTCCACATTCTCAAAGCACCCATACTTAAATCAACACATTCTTGAAATCTAGAGCCTTGTTTTAATTTTCGAAACAAATCCGCCCACAAGTGTCATCATCATTACTTAGATTCACTTAGAAAATTCAATCTTAACATTACATTTAAATTTCCATGTCAATTTTTAGAAATAAAAGGCATGACTTTTGAATTGCGAAAGAAAGGGGTTTGGGATTGGGTTTTTACCTTACAAATACAAAGAACATAGAAGATAAGGAGTGATGAGGGCATGACCAACAACAACATGGCTTCGGTGGCTGGACGGTGGTGGCGGCACGGTGACGCAGCACCCAGCTACTTGCGGAGGAAGAGATAGAGAAACTAGGGGATGGGGAGGTTTGTGTAGTACATGGTTCTGGAGATGTAAATTTAGGGGCTCTCTTTCTTAATTAAGTTTTTCTCTCCTATTCTCATATATTGATATTTTTTATTATTATTATTATTAGTACTAGTAGTAGTAGTAGTAGTAGTAGTAGTAGTAGTAGTAGTATTTTCTTTATTTTATTCTACTAAATGCATTTTTAATATCTTCCTTAACTCAAATCTAAATAATTCTCTACCATGTATACATGAGAGAACTCTCTAGAGAGAAAGGGAGAATTCTCTAGAGAGAGTGAGCACTCTGTGAGAGACACGAACTATTTCTACATGAAAAAACCTCTAGACCTAATTAGCCATGTTCGCCCTAACCACTTGTCATCTCCATCCAGTGTATCAGGCACTTTGTTTGCCCGTCCGAATTCTCACCTTCCTCTCCCCTGCCATGAAATGCCTTCTTTATTCTCCCAGTCCAATCTAACTAATCGCTCCCATCATCTCTTTTCCAGTCTGCACCTACAATTACACAGGCTTATCCACCCTCCATTTACTAAATTAATCAAGTTTGATCATGATTTAAGAACTAGATCCTCATTCTCTCATTATAGATCGACCGCCTGTAACTGCAACACGATCTTCTTTGAGGCCTCAAACCCCATCTACCACCACCAAAATAATTTGAGCATCGCCCTTTCCCATCTTCTCAAGATCCAGCTGTCTCAGACTTTCCACTGCAATTTAATTAAGATCTCTGATTATCCTACTTGATCTGTAGAGTTTCGAGTGCCTAGTATTAGGGATTTTGACTTTTTAACCACTTTGCCATGCCAGATTATGAAGGGGGAGGTAAGATTGTCAAATCCCTCGGTGGATATACATCCATTAGCTTTGCCATTAAGTGTATCTGGAAGCTTAAGAGGGCACCCGGTTTCATCCCTCTCCAGGTATGGGTGTTCCTTTCCGTCTCTTTCTTCATTTATGCATTATCTTTAAACATCACTACCCTTAAATTTGTATTCTGCAATTATGGATGGACCTTGCCAAGTGAGGATTTAGCCAGATATGGAACATAAATGTTTCTGTCAGGCCAGTCCCTCAAGCTCAATTGGATATTAAAATTTATCATCCAGATGTGTTTGTTCTTGTATTCTCTTTGGCCATTTATGACTGTGTGTGCTTTTATGTTGATGTGCATTGCTTATGTCTATATATACTGGGTCTTTATGCAATAGATCTTCACCCCAACCTGCCTCTTGAACGCTACTGACCCCAACCTGCCTCTTGAATGCTACTGCTTACTGTCACACTTCTCTATGTCTGTACTCTCTCCCACTTCATCCTTGTCTTTTAATAGCAATTTCGATGGTGGTTCTAACTTACAAGATGTTGTTTCCTCTGATAATCCTATTACCCAACCTCTAGTTACACCTTTGCTGGATGGAGGTAGACATTACTATAATAGCAATCCCTCTCAATCCCAGCACACTGGCTACTCCAATTCCCTCAAATTCAGAGAGAGAGGCCATGGTGGTAATAACCAGTGCCCAGCTAAGTCAGAACCTAGTGCTCAACTTCGAGCAAGTTCACCTCCAAGGATCTTTTCAGTAAGTGAGTCATCCAATCCAGTCCCTAAACCCACCCCACCACCAGTTCAATTTAAGACTCTTCCCTCTACTGAGGAATTAACTACATGTTGTCTATTAGGAAAAATTTGGGGGGAATCTGCGCCTCTCCCTGCTATTATTCATCGAACCCAAAATGAACGGAAGTTTCTTAAGGGCCAGATTGAATTCATTGATCTGGGTAATGAATGTATTTTAATCAGATTTGAAAATTGTTAAGATAAGATGCTTGTGTTTGACCAAAGGCCTTGGCTTATGAATGGCCTTAACTTTGTTGTTATATGTTGGGTTCCTTTCTTTGACCCCTGTCACACTGTCATCACTAGAGTTGATCAATGGATCAGGATTCCCCGACTTCCATGGGAATTCTGGGATATGGATTGCCTCAGAGAGCTGTTACAGCATGTGAGGAGTATTGTTAGGGTTGACCAAAACACGCTCTTTTGTCTTAAAGGAAAATTTGCCCGAGTTTATGTTAACCTAGATATCACCAAACTACTACCTGGAAGCCTAACCATCGCAAAAGGCGACATGGCCATGAGGGTACCCATCATCTATGAGGGGCTCCATGAGGTTTGTCCCATTTGTGGTGATGATTCCCACCAACTTGAAGTCTGTCCTAAGTTACCAACCCCAAAAAAGATTGAGGTTTTTGTTGGGAAGTTTGATAACCAAGGTCTCTCACAAGCCAACAGAACAACTCCAGTTAAACCTCTAAGCCACCCTTCACATTCTGAGAACTGGGTCACAGTTGCTCCTAAGAAGAGATTTAAATCCATTATCAACCCTCGCAACTTCCGATCTTCCAGTTGCAACACCAAACCCACTAACACTGCAGCAGTTGATCCGGTCAGCTATTCCCAACCATTTGAGTCTGGTAGTATCCCTTCTAATATCATTCTCGATGGTCCTCCTGAAATTACCGATCATCCATCGATGACCTATAGGATTCCCAACCCCGCACCCACAATTTCGAAAGGAATCATTCTGGCTAATCTAAATGCCATGTTAGAGGAACCAAGGGTAATGATGATGATATTGATGAGGATATGAATGAGGATGAAAATGTCGACATGTATCTGAACCTCCATAACATTGAAGATATTGAGATGTCTACGGATTCCTCTAAAAGGAAGAGGGGTGAGGATAGGGAGGCTACTACCTCCCCTGCCAGCTAGCTTCTCCCTCTATTATCGTGGTGGTTTTTTTGGTGGACTTCTTTGGGTCTCATGAGCTAGTAATGGGAAGACACTCTTGCCACCTTTTCTAGTCCAGTTGCTACTGCCTTTTCTTTTTTTCTTTTTTTTTTTTGGTATTCCAGTACAACAACAACTCATTTTCTGGCCCAATTGTGTCTCATGTATTTTTGGATTGGTGATTTGTATGGCCTACATTTTGCTGTCCGGGCATGTTTATGTTATCTCTGCTCCGAGATTGTTCTTAACGTTTTTAGTAAGGGCCATGTACTTAATCATATTAGAAGATGTTACTTTTGGTGTAAGTTATGGATGCCCTTAATTCTAATGATTAACAATCTATGTTTGTTTGTTATTCAGTGTTTTCCAGAGTTATCTTCCAACCCAAGCGCAATGCCTCTGTACTTGATGGCATGTGATATGTATAATTGTTTTGTACTAGGTGGATGTCGGTTATTACTCAAGCTAATTATGCATACCAGAGTTGCCCCCTACTGGGGCGAGCAGTCTAGGCATACAATTTTGAGCAACGTACCCCCACNNNAGTTTATGTCGATGATGACACCAATTCTATCTGAGACAATGCAAACTTTCTACCATGCACACTTCTCATTGAGCTATACATTATGTAATCATTCCCAAGATGGTGAACAAGAGGAGCGCTTTTTGTAGAGTGGTATGGCTATTATTTATACGACAATGTCTAACTCAGTGAAGTTTTGTATTTTATTGATGGAAAGCAAGATGCAAATTGGACCAATGTTTTACGCAGCAAAGTGTTGTATTTTATGGTTGGTATGTAAGAGGCAAGGTGGACCAATCCCTTATTCAGTAAAGTTTTGTTACTTATTTATGGTGAGTGAGATGCAAGTTGGTCATAGATCTCCTTGTATCTCCAAGACCCGTTTACAGAATGCCTTTGGGCCCAGTCAAACTTATATTATGAGTTTATTCCTATTTGATGATCATATAAGTCTAAATCTACCTATATAAGAATATGTGTATCATAATTTGTCGCTACCAAGGTTTTGTACTTGGCAAGATACTCATATGATATTATTTGCTCCCTCTCCAAGAAATAGTATCATTCCATTCCTACCCAAAATAAGTAGAACTCAGTTTAATTCCCCCTTACAAAAGTGTCCTATAAGCAAAGGGGGTATGAGGAACACTCCTTATATTATTCACTCAGAATCAAAAGTCTCATCTCAGAGTTCCTTTATACAGGTTATCCTCCTTAAGTATAGCATGAAAATTATTAGTTGGAACGTTCAAGGTGTAAAAAAATCCCGAGTTGCACAAGAAGTGCAATATCTGGTTAAGAATAATAAACCTGATATTGTCTTTTATTGGAAACTGTGGTTAACGACCAAAATATAACTAAAATCCTTCCGCTTATGGGTTTTGTTCATTGCGATTACATATCGCCTAACAACCACTCAGGAGGAAGAGCAGTCCTATGGAACAACAGTAATATATATGCCTTCGTTCTCCTCAAAGAAACACGAGCCATTCATATGCTTGTACATGACCCCGAGCTAGCTAAAAACTCTATCATTTCAGGGATATATGCCCCAGTGCAATCTAGCCAGCAAGAATTTTTTTGGAGTCATTTAATAGATCTCCACCACACATTTGATCTTCCTTGGCGTCTTATCGGCGATTTTAACGAACTCACTAACCCTCTAGAAAAAAAGGGAGGGAAGGCATTGGCTGGAGCCTACTACCAACGACTACCCAACTTTCTCCTCAATATTAACGGAGAATCAATCCATGTTAATCGACAACGGTTTACTTGGAAAAGAAAATTCATACACACTTGATCTACAAACGACTCAACCGAACAACGGTCGGGAAAGATTGGTCAGACCTTTACCCAAATGCATTTGAAGAACATGGCAGTTTTACTTGTTCAGACCATTGCCCCATCATACTCTCCTCTAAAGTACAACAACATAATAGGAAAGCCTCCTATTTCGTTTCCAAATTTTTTAGCGTAAATACCACCAACTGGATATTATCGTTAAGAACCACTGGCCTATTCAAGTTCGAGGCTCTAATATGTTCAACTTCGCTAACAAGCTTAAGAATCTTAAATACGAGATCAAGAATTCGTCCAAAAACAATTCGGGAATATCCAAGATAAACTATCCAAGAATTCAGCGAAACTAGATTATGTCGAGGAAAAATTACTAGTTGACCCTTCTAGCCATAGACTCAATTCTTGGATTCAACGCTTACTTAAACAATGTGATAAAATGATGTTGTTTAACCAAAAGTATTGGGGCAAGCTTAACAGAAAGGACTTGTTGATTAATAGCGATAGAAACTCTAAATTCTTCCAAAGGAATGCCATTGCCCGACGCAAGCGCAACACCATAATCAAACTTGAAGACAATTCTGGCATTTGCGTTACTGACCAACAAGATATAACAGATAAATTCATTTTAGACAATTCACAGCATTTTAAATCCCCATTCAATAATAGTAGAAGTTTACCTCAACTAGGTTTGACTCGGTTAATAACTGACGATGAGAATGCAGAGCTCATTCGTCTTCCAAATCTAGATGAGGTTAAACGGGGACTACTCAGCATTGACTCTACTAAAACACCAGGTCCAGATGGATTTGGTGCAGACTTCTTTAAACATTATTGGAATTTCATCAAAACAGATCTCTTCAAATGTGTTATTGAATTTTCCAAGAACGTGAAAATCCTTAAAAAAATCAACCATACCTTCATTACGTTAATCCCGAAAGTAAGTACACCAACTCAAACGCACCACTTTAGACCTATTAGCCTTTGTTCAACAGTGTACAAAATTATCTCTAAAATTTTAGTCAATAGACTAAGACCCCTTTTAGATAAGATCATATCACCCATGCAAAGCGCATTTATTCCTGGTAGATCAATACATGATAACATTTTGCTAACACACGAAATTATGCATAAATTTAAGAACAATACCAGGAAAACGGCATGAACAACAATTAAATTAGACATGGAGAAAGCTTATGATCGATTGGAATGGGATTTCATCCTTAAATGTTTCCAAGAAATGGGTTTTCATCCAACATGGAACAAATGGATTATGGAAGTTATTTCTTCAGTTTCCTACTCTATGATGATAAATGACACGCCTAATGGGTTCCTATTACCTACTAGCTAGAGGAATCCGATAAGGTGACTCGTTATCCCCATATATTTTTATTATATGTATGGAGGCGCTTTCTCAAAGTCTTATAAAAGAATCTGCCAATCATACAGCAGGGATAGGCGTTAAAATTTGTCCACGAGCTACAAGCATTCCATGTTTACTCTTCGCGGATGCTTGTCTCCTATTTTGTAAAGCCCAACACAGAAGCTGTGTTCGAGTCAAATATATACTCGAATCTTTTTGTAATAATTCAGGCCAATTTATCAATTTCAACAAATCTTCACTGACCTTTTCTCGAAATACTTCCAACCCACAAAAACAACTGGTAACAGGAATTTTTAACATTGTTCATACTGATGGTATAGTGAAATACCTAGGTTGCCCAGTATTTCAAGGCAAACCCTCGAAAACCACCTTCCATGATATCATTAGCAAAGCCACAGCTAACTTAATGGATGGAAAGCCAATTGTCTATCCAAAGTAGGAAGAACAATTTTAATATAATCCCATCTTGAATCTCTGCCAAAACACACAATGCAATGATTTCATCTCCCTAAACACACGACAGAACAAATTGATAAAATCAATTAAGACTTTTCTGGAAAAAATCCAACACAGAAAAAGGTAGACTAGGACTACAATATACAGATGCAGTTAACACAGCCTTCCAATGCACGCTGGCATGGAAAGTTATTACAAATGACAAAGGGCTATGGATTCAAGCCATTAGAACAAAATACCTGCAGAAAAATCCCAACTTCTTCCTTTATAAAACAAAAGCCACTGATTCCCCTGTATGGAAAAGTATCGTTAAAACTAAAAAACTATTGAGAAAAGGTATTGTCTAGAAGATATGAACAGAGGATACAATCTCCTTCTGGTACGACAATTGGATAAACAATAGACCTCTAATCGACACTTTAAACATTTCAGAGGACAGTTGTTTAGATCCACGTACTAAAGTTAATGAGTTTTTCCTCGTCAATAGAACCTGGGATGTCTCAAAGCTATCCATAACACTTCATAATCACTCTATTATCAGTAAGATAATAGGGATCGACATACCTCATAACCATATTGAAGACTCTTTTTGCTGGGGGATTAACAGTTCAGGCGAGTTTAGCACACAATCCGCAACTTGGATAGCACATAAATCACAACCACTTCAAAAAACAGACTGGCAATTCAAATGGATATGGAAACTTGATATCATGCCGAAAATCAAAATTTTCCTCTGGCAAATATGCTATGAAGCGTTCCCGGTTTGCGGTACACTATTGTGGTGAGGAATGACTCTTAACCCTGTTTGCCCCCTCTGTCTTGAAGATATAAAAAAATCTGACCAGACTTTCAAAGACTGTCACGCAACTATGAAAGTTTGTCTTTCATCTATTCAACATGGATGGTTACCATCATATAGGGAACCCAACCTCACGTGCAATATACACCAATGGCTTATCAATATCAAGAACCATAGACGACCTGATATATTGCATAAGATCGCCTTCCTCCTATGGAGCATATGGAAACACAGGAATGCAGTAGTCTTCAAAAATGGTATTTTCAACCCACTTATGTGTCTTATACGAGCAAAAAAGGTCTATGCTGAATGGAGAATCCGGACTCGTATGTCAGCTGATGATGATTATAGAGGGGCTTCTTCCCCCCCTCCCTTTTCCACATCCCACCCTTTTGTGAGGTGGCATCCTCCTCCACCAGATTTCATCAAACTCAACTTCAACGAATAGTTCATCAATAAATCTGTAGCAGATGGATGTCTCCTACGCGATTGGACTGGAAAACTCATTTAAGCAGGTGCCGCACATCATGGGGAAACATCCATTCTTATCGTAGAAGCCCGCGCTCTTAAAACTGGCGTAACTGCAGCTATCCAAGAAGGTTTCTAGAATATTGTTATAGAAGGTGGTAATAATATTGTCATTCAAACTCTCAATGGCACTTTCCATACACCAAGGAAAATATCAACGATAATAGAAGATGCTCGATTATGGTTGACTAAGGCAAACTGTATTATCATCAACCACATTTTCCAGGAGGCGAATCTAGCCGTGGAGTGGCTAGCAAAAATTGGGCACTTTGTGCCATCATCGTCCACATTCTCACCATTTGACAGCTCATCTTCACCCCGGTTTCGATCCATTCGAACTAATGATGCTGTAGGGCGCACTCTTGTGAGAAGAGGTACCTAACTCCTACTTTACCCCTATTCACCTTTGTAAAAAAAAAATCTAAATAATTCTCTCTCTCTCTCTCCCCCCAAAATTATATCATACTCCTAGGAGTATATACTCTTACAAGCCACATTAGCGCCACATATTAAAAATTGTCTATATAACAAATACATGCTGTAAAAATATATATACATGGCAAGTGGGAGTACACACTCCTAAGTGTATAATATACGTTACCGCCCCTCTCTCTCTCTCTCTCTCTCTCTCTCTTCCTTAATATTAATTGTGTTGCAATGAAGGTTTAGGGTAGGTTCTTTTCATTAGGAAATAGGTAAAGTTGGTTGAAGTGGATTAAAATGGGTATTTTTTGTTGAAGTGGGTTGAAACTGATATATTTTTTGTATGATAGTTAAAAGTTGGTTAAAATAGTGGACTGAAACGGACTGAAGTGGGCTGAAGTGGATATTTTCTATTAAACTTTGTGAAGTTGGTTAAAATTGATAAATTGAGATTTACCAACGAAAAGATCAGGACCTTAGTTTCTTATTTTTGTCAAAGTCTACCACATCCTATTAATTCGATTCTATGGCATATATTTCTTGCTTATTTGTTCTGAGTTTATTATGATTTACATCATCTATTATATTTATTTATTTGTTGATGATGATGATAATGATGATGATGATGATCATTATTATTATTATTATTATTATTATTATTATTATTATTATTATTATTATTATGGATTCGTTTTATTGGATGGCATATGTTTAAGCACCTTGTGACACCTTTTTAGAAGGGCGAAGTTCTTGTTACTATTCACTTTTTGGCATCTATATAACTATCTAAAAATGAGTAAAGAAATATGTTTTCGACAAGTGTCTCCATATGATTGGCTAATGGAAACTTATGATTAATTCATTTTAATAATTTAAGGTAATTTGAGAACAAAACAATATAAAAACTAAAATAAATATTTCTAGAAAGTTATTGAAATGATTGCAAGTGGTGGTTTAAAATTTTTAGTATGATTAGATTATTCTTTTAAACTATCTAATAGAAATATTATACTTAAGCAATGGTTTTTTTATGTACAATAAATTAAATTAATCATCTTAATAATAACGAATAATTTTTTCTGTTTACACAATTACAATTACAATTTTGTGGATCCCATTAAATAAAAGGCACAGTTGAAAATTTTAACTATTGAACTTTTCATAATTAAATTTTTTAGTTAAATTTATTATGTATTAACCAATATATTTTATTTAATCCATTATTTATTGTTGAACATTGAGATAAGGTCGTATTAGAGATATCAACTACACTACTATAGTTGAAATATTTAGTCTCTAAAGAAAGTATTTCAATAAATGTC
>NCQT01062072.1:24131-40070 GCA_002740465.1 Stenocereus thurberi
CTCCTACTCCCACCATGTTTGTTGGATTCCTTCTTGCCATGCGTCTTTATTCTTCAATCTTTTGCTTCTTGTTCCTTAAGCGGAAAGTCCTCTTGATCTCGCGATCGGGTTCGTATAGGAATGGACTTCGCATAAACGGGGAAGATTCCTGCAAGCACTATCACCAACACAACCAGGGCAATCAAACAAGAAAAATAAAAGTAAAAGACAATAAAATACTTAGTCACTTTTGTAAGACTAACTCAATGGTTGATAAATTGATCCTCGATAACGGCGCCAAAAAATTGATACGGTCGTAAGAGCACGGTAGTGTTGTAGTAAATTAAAGTCGATCGCACACAGACTAGATTGATCTATTGGGCTATATTCCCTCAAGATATACTAAGCGAATCCAAACTTTAGATTGGGAAAAATACAAAGACAAAGAAACAACTATAACTAATTCAAGTTGAAATAAACATCCATGATTATGCTCCACCACATGATAAATCATTCAAGTGCATTGCACATCGATCAATCTAAGCCGACTCAGTTTAAAGAATGATAATCAAAGTATCACTACTCTCTTTCAAGTTATAGTGAAATGCCTAGAATTAATCAATCCCCTACTTTCGTGGCTTTCAACCAATCTAGACTCCTTAAGGAAAAGGATTATCACACATGCCATCTCGAATGGCAAATCTTTCTCAAGAATTCACACATTCAAGTCCGATTTTAGTTTTCCAACGTCAAGCTTCACCTTTCAGTACTTCACTGAACATCCAAAATCAAGTAAGAAGATGGTCGATCAATATGCTCGTAAATCAAAACTCTAAAATCAGATTAAACATGAAATCAACATAAATTAAATGATTGAAGTGCAAATACTCAAAGCAAACTCATCAATTAGTTCACAAAATCCCAGATCTAAAAATCTACTGTAACATGATGAAATTAAACATCTAACCACTCTAAAATGATAAATCTAGAGAAAAGAGAAGAGAAGAGTGAAGAGTTTGCTCAGCCAAAATGTGTGCTTGAATCTTTCGATTGCAGTACCCGATCCCACTTCTTCGTGAATCTTCTTCTTCACCTTGCTCTCCCTTACTGTAAAATGAAGTCTAAATCTAAGTAGATGGTGGAAAGAATTATAGATTCCCTCTCCAAGCAACGGAGCATGTCTATATATAGCAGCCTCCTTCATTCTCAGCCATAAAAGCCGAGGAAAATGAACAGGTGCAGCAATTACATGCTTATTAGGGGCATGGCAGCCACCACTAGCAGCCCAGGGTGCTTGCTGGATCTAAATTTGCTGCTTTTCTCTTGCTCTATAGGCATAACACCTCATGGATGTTCGTGGGGGATCAATATACACTCAAATGAGGGTCAAATGCTGGGTCAAAATGACCTAAAATCCTTAAAAACACATCAAAGAACCATACCTAAACATAAATCGAGAATAAGAGTATAACTTATGATATTAAGCTCATATATTCCAGAAAAACTGCTACAAAATGTCCCAAAAATTAAGTATACAAAAGCACTTATCAAGAACATATATCTACATCACAAGATCACCAGCTCATTCTTTCTAAATGTCATTTAAAACCCATTAAATATAGATCTTTCAGGATAATTTACCAAGTTCCATAAACATTTGACTTGTTTTTAACAAGAGAAATTTTGAAAAGGATGTCAATGCATCACAAGTTCCCAAAAATAGGCACAATGGATCATAGCCCCAGGATGGAAACCCTTAAGAAACCAAGCCTACAATTATGACTAGGATATAAGAAACAGAGAATTCAGTCACTGGAGGAAAACAATAAATTGATAAATTTCTTCAACAAAATAACTAATACCCTCATTAAAAACAAACTTACTCTAAAGGATCTTCTGGTACGTAATCTCATCAAAGACCTCTTGAACGTCATTTAGTGGCAGTTTGGGGAAGCAACAGGTAGGGCAGGGATATGATTCTGCTTTCTTCCATCACTTAGGAAAAAGTTTTCACCACCATTTTCACGGAACAACTGTGAGGTTGTTTCCCGAGCAAATTTAGTTACAAGAGAGAATTTCTCTAAGAGCTAAATTAGAAATCTCTAGCTAAATCATGGACCTTGTACTCTGGCCTTTCAATAGATTCTAAACCACAATTGGTATCACGGGCGGCCACTTTTTCCTGGCTTTCACTTGTAGGAGAAATGGCAATTGCAGTATTTGAAGGAGCAACAGCTGGAACAACCACAGGAAGCCTCAAAGAAGAGAGTTTTCTCCAGAAAATAACAGAACAGCAGCCAATTGAGGAGATATGCGTGAATAGTAATAACTAAAAGTAAAATAATAAGACATATAATTTTTTTTTTCCTGGTGGAAACTATCATGCCAATAACACAATACTTGAACCAAAATTTTGACTCTTTCTCTCAATTTCATATTTTTGCATCAGTAAGTTATTAGATAATGAAACTGTCCTATCGGAAAAATAGGTTATGTATGCTCACCTTGACATTAACAATTCCCAAGAGAGATATTGCGCGCATGAGAGAGAGGGGGAGAGTGAAGGGGGTTATAGAAAGGGCTATCTTGTGGTGTAGCTGTTATCCTCCCATTGAATAGGATTACAACTTCCCCCCCTTGTTAACTAAACATATGATTTTAAAGCAGTAATAAAACACAAGACATCCTCAGACCAACTCCCTCCTGCCTTAACTCTATTTGCTTAAAGAAATTTGCCATGATGTGATTCAGAAGATGCCATTGAGTCATTCCTAGTTATAGAAAACTACATGCAGTTCATATTTCTTCCCTAAGAAATGAGTATAGTAGGACCTGAAGAGGATCTTGAAATCCATTCACAATAAACATGTTTGCATCATCTGCTGACCTAGAAAAAAAATGTTAAAATAAGAAGCCCTACAGAAATGCATTCACCAAAATTCAATTAGCAATAGTCTATATCTTTTCTCTTGCCATTTTTCTAGCTTTCCTCATAAAAGAAAATTTTTATCCGATAGTGCCTCATGTTGAGCACCAATCTAACATCAACAATTGAGAAATTGTGAATTTGCTTAGGCAAATGAAACAAGTTGACGATTACAACATAATGCAAATTTGCTTAGGCTTAAATGCTCTGTGGTCATATGGTTACCTAAAGTTTATTGACAGATGCACTTGAAGATTGCATCTTCAAATTAGTTAACTGACAAAGTAACTTCACAATTGATGGAGTCCGTCAGTTCTCTAGCTACAGTATGCCAAATCAAGCCAAATCCTACACGAGGCGCTTATGGCTTAAAAGCCACTGACTAAGTGCTAACAATTTCTTGCATTATGGACAAAAACCCAGCATAGCTATTGCACTCATGAAACTATTTAAAGGAATCTAAAACATCCAAAAATAGATTGGCAGCCTAAAGGGTTTAAACTTTAACTGAGTTGCAATCTTTAATTTCAGTAATTCAGTTTAATTTCTAGAGATCTGATGCAACTGTTTGAGGACATTTCCTTAACATTGCATTAGTCTAGTGTAACTTTTAATTTCGACAAAATTTGGCTTGCCTTATCTTTCGATAAATATGCATGTCGAGAAAAAGTCCTATGCGTCACCTGTATACTATTATTTCTTGTCATTATCACAGCACAATATGCAACAAATTAGTACAAAAGGTGATTAAGAAATACTGACCTCATAAGCAAAACATGTTGCTTGATGGTGGCAAGGAACTCTTTACCTCCACCATTGTAGAAATAAAGAGGAGGAAATGCGAGACCTACCAAGAACACATCTGTTAAACACAGGATCCTTTTTTTGGTAGGGGAAAGGTTAGGGCAATTTTTATTATTGAAGAGACTAAGGAGGTGGAAGCTAGGCAAACATCCCACAAATAAACCATACATGAACCAAGAAAGACTATTCGCAAAATTATAGTGCTACATGGCAGACATGCAAAATTTTCCGTTATCCTGCACATACAAACTCTAAATTTAGCAATCCTCAAAACGTTGAAGTGGTATTTTTAATTCCTCCAAATATTCATAGATTTCTCTCCAACCAAATGTAAGACAAAGGACTTACATTTGGTACTGTCTCCTACTAATTACTATATAGCAACCAAGCACCTTGGACTATAACAGCTTAGTTATGGCCAAGGTATTACAGCAATTGCTACATTATTCTCATACACAAAGCATTAACATGAAGCTTGTCTATTAGTAGAACAGGATGTTCTTAACCATCAAAAAAAGGAGAGAACGTGACTTATACACAGTCATTCTCTTAATGGTCTCCATGTGTCGGCTTGTATAAGCAACAGTCTCACCTAATGACAGCACAACAATAACATACTACCAGCCAAGTGGTGGAGTGTATCTACGAATGGACCTCACGTCAGTAATTGGCAAGCGCCTTAGTATGTAGAGATTTCTATCTACACGAGAAAACGAATAACTGTTGGGTTAGTATGAGTAACTTTTGCATAATGCTGGCAGTGGAATGGCAAACACAGTATCAGATAATATATCCAAATCCATAGCCCAAAGTCTTACTCAGGCATTTAAGATGCACATCAGCAAGACTACAAATTAAGAACAAGAAGAAGGCAATCTAGAACACACTTGATGCGATGAAGAAGAAATTGGTGGAAAGAAATTCCAAATTTGGAGACTGGTTCACAGGCTACGGTTTCGGTGTGAAGCGAATTAAAGCAAAGCTTAATTGAGTTGGTTTTGCCCTCTTGAACAAGTTGTTGATCCAATCGAGTAACTCCATAAGTTCCCTTCTAAGTGACTTTGATTTTATTTTTATTTTTTTGAGTAAGATTTTGATCTTATAGTAATATATAAACCTAAATTTTCCCTCTAATAGACTTAACTAAGGAGAGAATTTGTAGTTAATTTTTCAATTTTCATTTTTATCTTCCCTCCTCAATTGATGTACATTCCCACCTATTGCTAATAACAATGAAAATTGTAAACAAAAAAAATAAAATAATGACCTACTTTTTTGTTCGTTGTCTAATGATGATTTTTTTCATGAAATTAAATAACAAAAAATCAATTTCATCACTATTAGTAACATTTAACGATGAATTTTATATTTGGTTGTTAAAACTTGGTTATTAAAAATGTGATTTCTAGTAGTGTATGAGAAAAATGAGAGAGATTATTGAAGATAAACAAGGAGAGGGCTATAGGATGTTAGCTCACTACATTGAGGAATTTAAAGCAAAAAAATCCAGGGTCCACATCCTTCATAAATTGGATTGTGGAAGGTCTTGGGGAGAACTCCATCTTCAAGAATTTATTCACTGGAATTGGGTTGCTACTTCTTCATTCAAGCAACACTACATGTCAATTATTAGAATTGATGCTTGTCATTTAGAGGCACTGTACATGGGTGTGCTGATGAGAGCCATGGGCCTTGATGGGAATAATGGCTAATTTCCCTTGGCTTATGCAGTTATTGAGAAAGAAAATGACCAAGAGTGGCAGTTCTTCTTGGATGGGCTTGTAAGAGCTCTTGATGCTGTTGATAATCAATCCAGATTCACTATACTATCTGACATGTACAAGGTAACTTCCTTAAATGCTTGCAAGCCTTGTATTATTTATTGTTGTTTTAACTGATTCATACAACATAACTTCCTTAACTGCAGGGGATCATAAGTGCATTGAACAAAATTATGTCAATAGCTAGGAGAAGGGTTTGTGTCATCCATTTGTACGAAAACTTTACATCATCTTACCCAAGTAACAAGCTCTATCTCCTGACTTTTTACGATGGATACAAGCTGTTTATAGTTATAATCATTTTACTTTATGCTATACGTCTAATTCTTGCTGGTACTGGTATTTACACCCTAGGTGCTTGGTTCCATGCTTATTTCTATATTGCTACAAATGCATATTCTGTTTATGTGTATGAGAAAGCCATGGAACAGATTCAGGAAAAAGATGCTACAGCATACCATTGGTTGAGGGATACTGAACCTTTAGAACACTGAGCCAAATTTAAGTTTGATCATACCCTAAAATATCCTGACAACACAAATAACTTTGTTGAAAGTTTTAACCCTACTATCCTTAATTTTAGGGGTAAGCCTATTTTCATAATGTTTGAAGATATTAGGAAGCTTATGGGGGGAAGGTTTGTTAAGAGATTTCAAAAGGCTCTATCATGGGAGGGTAAAGTAGTTCCTTATATGAAGAAGGAGTTAAAGCTTATTGAAGGGGAAAGTAGGAATTGCAGTAACATCATCCATGTAGGGAGGGGAGAGTTTGATGTCACTGAAGGCAAAACCAACTTTACTATTAGGTTGGGTGACATATTCTATGACTGTCAACGGTGTCAGTTTAGTGGGATACCTTACAAACATGCTAAAAGGTGCATTTTAAGGATGAAGGAGAAGTTTGAAAATTATTATGATGATTGGTTTAAGGCTGAGAAATATAGGAAGTTGTATGATCCCATAGTGCATCCTATTTTTGCTCTAAGTAAGCAGGAGAACAGAACCCTTCTAGAACTTGATGCACCATACTCATAAGTGAAGAAGGAAAGACCAGAAGAACATAAGAGAAGAGACTCTCAGCCTCTGCCACCTGCTATAGGGAGCACATCATTTAGTTCTGGCACCACTAGGTAAATTACAAAATTACTCAATATTATGCCTCCCCTAACTTGTTTTTTAGCTCAGCCTCCTATTTTGCTTCTTATTATGTTAAAAGTTGACTTGAATTTTGTTACTAAATGCGAAAATGCAAAAAGTTAGGGGGCCACAACTTAACTACCTGTGGAAGACGAAGAGATGAATATGGCAAGCTAATGGAGAAGAAGAAAAAGAAGGCAACTTCAGCAAGAGTAGAAAAGAGGAGAAGGAAAGCAAATTAGGATGAGTTGAGCAAACAAAATGAGAAAAGGCAAAGAAATCAAAGTCAAGAGCATTGGTGATAATAAGTTCTCCAACTCAGTCCAATAAGGCTTTCTAAAGAGGATGCTGGTAGCTACCTACTGCTTTTCCCCCTATTTTCGTTGACTGTTAGTGATTTACTAAAAACTTAGTTGGCAATTTGGTGTACTTTGTATTTTGTACAGGAGTTTGGCAAACATTAGAATAGATGCAAATGCTCTACGTTTTTATGGCTTAAGAACTTTGCCTATTTTGTAGCGGTTACGGTAATTGTACAGGGACTGATGGAGTAATATGCCATGTGAATTTTGGGTAGTTAGTTGCTAAAGGGGCTTCACTTAAAACAATCATCTACCTTATGATATGATCAATGAGCAATAAGTAAAATTCTTCATTAGTTGACATTTCAACTACAACCTTGCTTTTTGACATACATATATTGTCCTCGCCTTCAAACAACCATAACAAACGAAACAAGCATAATCACTGTAACTAGTAACATTAACATCATATTTTGCCCATTTTCGATCAACTTTAGCATCATTCGGATCTCGGTTAGCTTGACTTTTACTTCATTGAAACTCTTCAAAATCTTCTTATCACAATCACAATTAACTTCATCTGCCCAGTTCACAAACTTCTCACATGGCAAGAATTTATAATAACCTCTTCTCAAATTTTGGTTTAGATGACACACTTTCTTTATTGCTTGAGGATTCCATCTCGGACACATTACAACTTGTTCTGCCTCAATTTCTCAATTACATCTTGATGATGATGATCCTTCAATAGGCATTTTCTTGCTTCTAATTATCAACTAATATTCTGTCCATAGTTAAAATAATTTTTGATCATTACACAGTAAAATAATTATATTCAATGAAATTGAAAAAAAAAACACTTAATGTCAAATAATACCACATAAAGCAAAAATTCATAGCAAATACATCAAATAAACATACAAGTTATTATATTCAATCAAAATAAATTAAATACACTCTATGTCAAATAATAATCCATAAAATCAAAATCCACAACACAAAAAATCATATAAATAAAAAATTAATTATATTCAAACGATATAAATTAAATACACTAAAAATCAAACAATAACACATAAAATAAAATTTCATAAAAATTAAAGCTAATTAAATTCAATGGAAATATCACATAACAAATTATAAATACAAACCAAAAATAAAAAATTAAAAAACTAACCTGTGAAGGGGGTAAAGATGATGGGCAGCAGCAATGGAGGAAAGCCAAAACATGAGGAAGTAGTGGGGGCTGGGTGTTTATAACAAAGTCACAACAAAGAAGGATGGGTGGACCATTGGAAAGGGAAGTATCTGTTGGCCATTGAAAGCAAAGGAGGGACAATCTTGGCATTCTAGGTTAGTATTTCAAATTCCCCGCTCAAATCATCAAAAACATGATGTCTCTCATCGAAAATGGGCCCCTTTGTAAGTTTTCATATAAATTAAGGTACTATGCAGCAATTTCTAAAAAGTCAAAACCTTAAAGTAGTTTTTCAGTAACACAAGTATCCTTGTGTCATTTTTTGAGAAAAAAGGGTTGGAAAATGGGTGAAATTGATTGAAATTGACTGAAATGAATATTTTTTGTTAAAATGGGTTGAAATAGATTTAAATTGATTGAAGTTGGTATATTTTTTATATGATGGCTAAAAGTTGGTTAAAATAGTAGGCTAAAGTAGATTGAAATTGGTTAAAGTAGATTAAAGTGAGTTGAATTGGATTTAAGTGGGTAAATTAGGATTTACTAACGAAAAGAACAGGGCAGTAAAGAGGTCCAAGAGGAAGGAATTGGAGCTCATCCTACCCCTCCCTCCCCCCCGCCCCAAAAAAATCATGTCTAGTTCTGAATAATAAAAATTGATCTTATAAATAGGAAAAGAACATAATTTGGAGCATTGCATTAAACTAATTTTTAAAAAATTGTGAAGACGATTATTTAGGCACTTTTCCTTTTGTTTTTTCAATAACTATAGAATCCATATTTATTTTAATGAGTCAATCTCACTTTCTCAAATTACTTTGAACCCCCACAAGAGGTTAAGCAACTTAAAGCATAAGCAATGCTCACCTCGGGAGCTGCGCCGAGCAACTCAAGCTATTCGTCAGCCTGGCTGCGACCCTCGAGCTGGCTCACAACTTTTTCCCTTACTTTTTTTGCTTTGTTTTTAAATTTTAATTGATTTTTCCTTTTTCAAATTTCAAAAAGGAAATTGTGTATTATAGAGTAAGTCTAAGTATTATTTTATTTGATGAACTAAAGTTGTGAGCCTTGCTCTATGGAGGGAAAGTTTAAGAGCCAAAAAATTGGCTCACGGGTAATGTGGAAGTGTTAGATCCCTACTTGTGAGTCAAAATTTTGGCTCATAGTTGTATGTACTCTTAGGTTTCATTGAGTTGCAACTATTGAAATTAGCAAAATTGCCTTTCTGATAGGTACTACAATGGTCATGGAGCATTTCTCCATAGTCAACATCCCCTAAATTTCCTTTGGAAGCACTATCAATGTGGACTTTCACCCAATCTTCAACTAGGGAATCTCATTTGTTACAAATACATTAATTATTAGGAGGTTTACAATTTGGGTAGCAATTTGTTTGGGGTTTCATCACATCTTCTTAATGAAAAAGCTCGACTGATATGGTTGAAAGTCAGGGACTTCAAAAGTTCATTTATTATGCCATTTCCGCAGCTACCATACTGTATTAGTGAAAAGTGTGGCCAAATCCTCTCTCGTTTAAGCTGAAGGGTTGAGTTTAGTGACTATGTAAGTTTTCAATGGGAACGAGAAGAAGAGAGTCTGATGATTTGGTGGAAACAGTTCTTTCCATGTCGTACTTGCCATCTTGCTGCCATCTCTTCTTCTTTATTAGGGAAAAAAAAAATCTGCAACAAGGGTCACTAGTCAATCCTTAAACAAATCTATTGTTGTTTGCCACAATCCTTTCATGACCTACCTGCAAGATTTAAGACTCTATGTTTAATTAATATGAACCATAATTCATAGAATCTTGAATGAATAATTCTCATAATAAATTATACCTAATGCGAAAGAAGAGAAAGAAATCATATTCCCAAATTACTGATTCCCAGAGAGCCTGACAGTATAAACCAGTTTCTCCCCCTTAACCATTTTCTCACTTAATATTACAGAGATTTTACGATGGCTCTTTTTCTGTATGTTAACTGGTAGAGAGAGAACTAACTTATAGCTCTTAATCTTTAATCTAGTACGTCTATCTAGTAATTGAATGAAAGGATGAGATTATTTAGCCGTTAAGATTTTATTGGTTGGAATAATGAGGTGATCCCTATAAACTAAGCAACCAACAAACTAGCCATCTAGAGAACAACTACCCACTTTCATTATCCTTTTATCACGGCATTATTAGTTAAGAGGAAAAAATATCCAACATTCTCCCACTTGGCCAAATAATCCAAAAACATCAACACTCAACCGCATACATAGGAGCACACAAAATAATTATCTGCATTCATCGTACATTACCTATACTTGATAATATGTTAAAATGAGAGTTATGGTGGTTCCTCTCTATTCACGGAGCATGTTTCCTTCCCAATACTGTAGCACTTTGCAAATTATCAAGCTAGGCACATAAATGATAAAAATCTACTATGGTCCACAGTAAAATAAACATCATGTGTACACTATCATAATTAATAGGAAACTTTAACAAAAATTAATCAGAAACATGTAATTTAAGCTCAAAGTGTCAATATTAACAAAACACTAAACTTCCCTACAACCAAGACCCATTCTTTGCACATGTTCCTTCAAAGCCTTTGCTTGTAAACCTTTAGTTAAAGGATCTGCTATCATCATATCAGTCATAACATGTTGAATAGACACTTTTGTTTGCAAACTTCATCCTTTACAGATAAGTACTTTAACTCCAAGTGTTCGACACCTATTAAGTACTTATCATTTTTTGACAAAACAACTGCTGCTGAATTATCACAGTGTATCTTTAGCGGCTTAGAGATGGAGTTAACTAGCCCAAGTCTTGAAATAAAATTTCGAAGCCAAAGTCCATACATTGTAGCTTCAGAACGAGCCACAAACTCAGTTTCCATAGTGGTTGTAGCAATGACATCTTATTTTGCACTTTTCCATGAAAATGTTGCTTTAGATAAAAGGAATAGATAACCAAAAGGGGATTTTCTACTGTCATGCACCCATCAAAATCTGAATACGGGTATCTAATCATTTCTAAATGATCAGATTTCTTACAGATGAGTATGTAATCCTTTGTTCCTTAAAGGTACCTCAACACTTTCTTCGTAATTTTCCAATGATCCATGCCAGGATTTCTTTGACACCTTCCCAGCATCCCAATAGCAAAACTAATATTTGGCCTTGTGTAGTTTTGCAAGTACATTAAACTACCCACAACATAAGCATACGAAATGGGTTCCATTGCCTTGCGCTCCACATCATTCTTAGGGCATTGCATGAGACTAAATTTGTCTCCTTTTTTAATTGGAAAAAATCTAGCTGAGCACTTATCCATGTGGAAATTCTCCAGAATTCTTTTAATATAGGCCTTTTGAGACAATCCTAAAATTCCTTATGACCTGTGATGAAAATTTTCAATCCCTATCACATAAGATGTCTCACCCATGTCTTTTATTTCAAAATTCTTGGAGAGAAAACCTTTAGTCTCATGTAATATGCTCAAATAATTAGCAGCAAGTAATACATCGACAACATATAATACTAAAAATCTAAACTTACTCCCACTGACCTTTCGGCATACACATCTATCAAAATTGATTTCTTGAAAACCAAAAAAGGTAATGGTATCATTGAATCTAACATGTCATTGTTTGGAAGCTTGTTTTAGTCCACAGATTGACTTCTTAGGCTTACACACCATATGTCCCTTTCCTTCAACCAAGAATCCTTTAGGTTGATCCATGTAAACTTCCTCCTCAAGATCATAATGAGCTACCAATGCCATAATTTTTCTTAATAAGTCTTTATTTGAGACTGGAGAAAAGGTCTCTTTATAATCAATGTCGTCCTTTTGTGTATGACCTTTGGCAACAAGTCTAGCTTTATATATTTCAATATTGCCGTTTGAGTCATACTTGGTCTTAAAAACACACTTACATCCAACTCATTTATATCCATTTTATAACTCAACAAGATCCCAAACCTTATTTTGTTCCATGGATTTAAGTTCATCTTTCATAGCATCGATCCATTTATTAGACTCAAGACATTCTATGGGTTGTGTAACCAAAACCAGATCATTTTTTAATTCCTACATCGAGATCTAACTCTTCTAAATAAACCACGTAATCATTAGGACTTGCTTACTTCTTTCCCTTTGCGATCTTCATAAACTAGTTAATCCATGTGGTTCATTTTGATCAGTACGTAATGATGAGTCAGTTTCCTCACAAGGCATATCTTCACCTGAATGTTGTTCAATATTGTTAGTATTTTATCGAGCAACAGGAACAACATTTGGAGTATTGGTTGACAATCGAACATTCGCAAATACGGGAACAATTTTCCTTATCTCATTAATTTCCATATTACATATTTCATTGCTCCAACTAACCTCAGCATTTTTAATAAATTTAGCATTATTAGTTTCTATAATTCTTGGACTATGATTAGGACAATAAAACCTATATCCTTTGGATTTCTCTGGGTAATTTTGAAGTGACCACTAGTAGTACAAGAACCCAATTTCTTTCATGTGGATTATATAAACATGCTTCTGCTGGACATCCCCAAACACGTATGTGCCTTAAACTGGGTTTCCTTCCAGTGCATTACTTGAAAGGAGTTTTAGGAACTACCTTACTAGGAACGCTCTTTAGTAAATATCTAGCAGTTTTACGAGCATGCATCCACAATGATTTAGGCAATGAGGAGTTACTCATCATACTCCTAACCATGTCTAATAATGTCCAATTACGTCTTTCTCCCACAACATTTTGATGCAATATGCCTGGCACAGTATACTATACATATATGCCTTCTCAAGGAACTTTGTAAATGGACCAGGACATTGTCATTTTTTGTTATATTTTCTATAGTATTCACCACCTCTATCAGACCTAATAATATTTATCCTCTTATATAATTGCCTTTCAAGCTCATTGACATACAATTCAAGAGCATCCACTACTTGAGATTTTTCATTGAGCAAATAGATATATCCATAACGGGAAAAATCATCAATAAAGGTAATAAAATATTCTTCTCCCCCAAGGGATGGGACTTCGAATGGTCCACATATGTCAATACGTATAATTTCAAGGTGTTATGTACTTCTTGTGGCTCCTTTCTTATTATGTTTGGTTTGCTTTCCCTTAATGCAATCCACACATATACCAAGGTCAGTAAAATTCAATTGTAGAAGAATTTCATTTTTTTATCAAGCTTTCCGAAGTTCCTTTGGATGTATGACCCAAACGCTTATGCCACAAAAAGGTAGAATTTTCATTTTGCATACTACATTTCATTCCAACATTGTGGTAAACAGCAAGGATTCAACAAAACCATCACTAAGAATATCAAGTTTAGAAAGTGAAATCAAGTTCCTAGAAAGTGAAATCAAGTTCCTACAAACGAAAGGCACATAGGGAGTTTGATATAGGTCTAGGTGATAACCAGTATCTAACACCAAACGATAAGTCCTTATGCCTTTAATTGGAGCCTTCATATGATTTCCCATGAACAGAAAATTCTTTCTTGTGTTTATGGTTTGGATGGTAAGGAATCCTTTTTTTTTAANNCAAGCGTTACGTTTATGACAATTCCTCTAAGGTGTCCTCCTTTGTTACAAAAGCAACACTTAATTGCCATTGTTCCCTTTTTATCACCCAGTGAAACTTTGTTAGGCTCCAACCTTTTCTTGAACTTGTGAGGCTTCGCCTTAAAAGCTCCTAGACTTACAAGATTAACAGAATGACCACTTCCTTCTTGTTGCTTTATGTAACGCCCCGCGCAAAGGGGGCAGGCGTGTCGTCGCAATGGATGCCCGATTAGGAACATCCACAAGATTATTTAAACTTCTTAACCATATTGAACCCATTAATAGGTGATAGCAGCGGAAGCTCTTATCGAAATCTAACGAAACTTTGGGAGGTGATTCTAAAATTTGCATTTATATACAAACTTAAACCATATTCCTAATAGCCTTTCACATGTACAAACAAATAAAAATACATTCAGAACTGTATTTACTAAACATAATCCATAACATAAACATACAATGAGATCTGCATTCCCATTTTAACTATCCAAAAGTGTATTTAGCAAATAGCCAGCTTTCTTAATGCTTCCATGGCCTCCTTTAGATTTCAAAACCTAAAAAATGATGAGGTTATGAGCTCCCCGAGCCCAGTGAATAACCCTTACCTACCCCCGTTGTTACATTTTACACATTAACCGATTAACACAATGCATAATCACATAACATACATATCTTATAACATATAAACATAACATATCATATAGTATATAGAGGGCGATACGAGAATATGCTTATACTTTAGAAATCGAAATAAACTCATATCTGTCATATTCATCATGCTCTTGAACTTCACAAAACACACACACGTATATACGTCATGGGGTGGTCAACTAGAGTAATTAAGTCGTACTTGTCCCATTCCAAGTACAAATCAAGGAGCCTCATTTTTTCTTAAGTTCCTAAACAAATTTTACTGTTGGTCTATTCACTAAACTAACCATAATTGTCCAATACCAACTATATCCTTTGAGCTCCTAATCCTCACTGAAATCCAAAAGAAAGCAAAGCCTACTAAATCAAGCTAATGGCCCACTCATAACCATACTTGATGCATACATAAAGCATATCTGTTTCAAAAGTCCACATACTTGCTATCCACACACAATATATTTCTTTAAACGTATTTATCAATCACACATATGCTTCAAAATCAATCACAATTTCATAAATATCCTAAATGATCCTTCAAATGTAAAACCAAATCCAAAATCCAAATCCAAGCCAAAACTAATCTCATAACATATCACATAATCTTAGCTGAATGCAAAATTTTTTAGTTTAGGAGAAATCAACTCATGACTCACACAAAGAACCATCACAATATAAGGGTGATAAACACATCCTGGTGGGCCAGCTACAGCTCATTCATATGGTGCCAACTAATGGTGGACCAGCCGCAACTTGTTTATACAGTATCAACCAGGCATCCATGCTATAAAGGAAGCGAAATGCCCACAACACAAATCATGGAATCACATTCATATCCTAGTAAGTTTAGATCGAAACCTTTCTCACTAAGAATCCACATGACTCACATAACACATAAGGCTGACATTCATATCTCAGGGNNNGGTTAGAACCTCTCCTACTAGGCGACTTGAATATGACGACAGTTACTACTATGGTAATAGCCCGAGAATGTCATGTCACAACCTCAAGCAAGACACGAAAATTTTCCCCTCAAAAACATAACTTAATAAAATCATATAGTTTATATAATCATATTTTTATTTTTCAAAGAAGCTCAATTTTCCAATTTTAACAAAAACACAGTCAATACTATACAAGATTCCACCAAAAATAATTTTCAGTTTTAAATAAATTATAATAACACCTTATTGTTTTAATCCATGAAATCATCACAAACATGACAGAGATTTAATTTATGCATTCGAATAATCATAACTACACTAAACATAGCATTCCACTCAAAAATTCATAACTCAAAGAATACACAACCAAGATTTACAAAAATTTGTAGACAAATACAAAATAGTATGAGGCATTTATCATAATATTTTCATAATTTTTCCCAAAGCCAATCACCCAAAAAATTGAAACAGTACTTGAAGATATACACTAACATAGGGAAGTTAAGATTAAAAATTCATAACCCACAATTTACACATCAAAATTTATGAAAATTTACACAAAATTTTCAAATAACAAATATATTCTACAGTAAAATTTTCATAATTTTTCTCCAACCCAATAGCTCAC
>NCQT01062080.1:32338-46504 GCA_002740465.1 Stenocereus thurberi
GAGTATGTAAAATTTAATCAAACTTGGAGGCTAAGATATTATGTGAATTCTCAGGTTTCTAGGCATCTTCCCACTAACTCTCATGTGGGTGATGATTTGAAATATTTGAGTAGTTTTCCAAATAATGGATAAGGACTAACTCTCATGTGGGTGACGATTTGAAATATTTGAGTAGTTTTCCAAATAATGGATAAGGACTATGTCTAGGATCACTTGTAATGGGTATATATGGCGAACAAAGAAGATTGATAAGAGGTGTGAGACTCAAAATTCCATTATTCTTGTGAATTCAGTTAAAGATGAAGGGGATAATGTAGCTTATTATGGCATTCTCACTAGAATAGTTAAGTTGATATATCTTGAAGGGCAAAGCATGATCTCTTTTGAATGTGATCGGGTGGATCTAATTAGAGGTATCAAACAAGATGAATATGAAGTCAATCCCCCATACATCAATCAACTCAACCTCAAGTATGCCACTTTGAGGCATCTCATGCCTCTTAGTAATGTTCCCCGTTCTCTGACATGTATCATAAGTCATGACAAATTTTTCTTACATCATTGAAAAGCGTGGGCCAATTGAAGCCTGCTTGGAGTAGCTTTGCAATTTCTTATCCGGTACAAAGTATCCACCATAGGTTGAAGCATGGCAATGGTGGAAGATACTATAGACGTCATCTTTCGGTAAGCATCTTCTATAAATCCCATCTCCACATAGCTTGTAAGGAAGGGGCTCTTCCCTCACAAAGTAGTCGATATCGAAAAGGAATTTCTTTCTTTGTTGGAAGGACAATCCTAGAGGTAGTACCCTACACACTTTGAAGTTGACCAACTAGGCATATGATGGGGTGGTTTGGTGTGAAATGGCAAAGAGGTGCTTATCTAGGAAGGAATCATCAATGGGTAGCTCCTCTTTAGGGGTAGCCTTGGGGCCTAGGCGAGATAGATGATCGGTAACCACATTTGTCAACCCAGCCTTATCTTTGATCTCTAAATAAAACTCTTGAAGAAGGAAGACCTATCGGATAAGTTAGGGCTTAGAGTCAGATTTCTTCATTAAGTGTTTCAAAGCGGCATGATTTGTTAAGACAATAACCTTGGAATTAATCAAGTAAGATCAAAATTTTTCCAAGGCAAAGACAACAATTAAGAATTTCTTTTCTGTTGTGGCATAATTCACTTGAACCCCATCAAGAGTCTGGCTTGCATAGTATATGTCATATGGCTTATTGTCCTTTCGTTGGCCAAGAATGGCGCCCGCTGCATAGTTACTTGCATCACACATCAATTCAAAATGTAGCTCCTAATCCGGGGCTTGCATTACTGGAGCCATGACTAATAGCACTTTTAACATGAGAAAAGCACTCAAGCATTCTTTGTTAAACTCAAAAGGCACATCTTTGACAAGCAATTAGGTGATAGGTTTGTAATTTTTAAAAAATCCTTTATGAACCTCTGGTAAAAACTGACATGCCGGAGAAACTCTTCACACAACATAAGTTGGTGGTGGCAATTTTTCAATTACCTCCACTTTTGCTTTGTTAACATCAATGCCTTTGTTAGAGACAACATCACCAAGGACAAGCCCCTCTTGAACCATAAAATGGCACTTCGCCTAAGTCAAAACCAAATTCACATCTTCCCATCTTTGTAAGACCTTGGATAAATTATCCAAGCAATGGTCATAGGTTGCACCATACCCAGAAAAATAATCCATAGAGACTTCCGTGATGCCCTCAATAAAATCAGAGAAAATAGCCATCATACAACGTTGAAATGTAACAGGGGCATTGCATAACCCAAATGGCATCCTCCTATAAGCATATGTACCATGAGGACAAGTAAAAGTAGCCTTTTCTTAGTCATTAGGATGACTAGGAAATTGAAAGAATCTGAATACCCATCTAAGTAGCGAAAACATGAGTTCTTGGCCAATCTTTCAAGCATTTGGTCAATGAAGGGAAGAGGGAAGTGGTCTTTACGTATGGCTTTATTCAATTTCTAATAATCAATGCACATATGCTATCCCGTGATAGCTCTAGTGGGAATTAGCTCATTATTCTCATTTTTTACAACATTCATCCCCCGTTTCTTAGGTACAACATAGACCGGGCTTACCCACGTACTATAAGAAGTAGGGTAGGCAATACCGGCCTTAAGCAATTTCAAAATTTTCTTGTTGACCACCTCTTGCATGTTATGGTTCAACCTTCTTTAATGATCAATTAAGGGCCTATGGTTATCTTCCAGTAAGATTCGATTCATACACACAAAAGGATGAATTTCTTTGAAGTCATCAAAAGTATATCCTATGGCCTTATGATGCTTTCTAAGGACTCTAAGCAAAGAGTCAACTTGAGATGCATTCAAACTTAGATTCACAATCACAGCATGTGTAGAGTTGGCCCCAACAAATTGATACCTCAAGGAGGAAGGGAAACGTTTCAGCTCTAACTCAGGGGCTTGCGCCTCATCAGACAAGGGCTCATTTTGAACCTTTAATGGTTCCACCTTAGCAATGGAAGGTGGAATTGGTGGAGAGCTTCCAAAAGTTGAGCACACATGGCTACATTGGGATTTTCATTCTTAATAGTGCTATCATTCAACATCAAGTGCTTAAGAGGATCATTACAATCAAGGTTAGATGGGATTTCCCGTATCAAACCATTAACCACATCAATCTTATTGCACTCATCAGAAATAGAAGGGAATTTAGAATCTTTAAAAACAAGTAAACCTCTACATGATCATCCCCCACATCAAAAGATAGCTTACCATTTTTCACATCAATACAGCACCCAACGGTGGCTAGGAATGGCCTCCCAAAAATGATGGGGGTGCGCGTATCCTCTTCCATTTCTAGAATTATAAAGTCTACTGGCACATACAAATCTCCTACTTTTATTAGAACATCCTCCAAAACACCCACAGGGTATTTCACAGAACGGCGTACCAATTGTAAGGCGATGGTGTCTATCTCATCTCTCCTAGTTCCAAGTTCTCATGCATAGAAAGGGGCATAAAGCTTACATTTGATGCTAACTCACAAAAAGCACAGTTTATAAACACATTCTCTATCAGACAGGGAATTGAAAAACTACCGAGATCCTTAAGCTTAGCTGGATGCTTGTTTTGGATTGCTGTACTGCACTCTTCAGTCAAAGCTATAGTCTCGTGCTCTTCTAGCTTTCTTTTGTTGGACATAATTTCTTTCAAAAATTTAGCATATGAAGGCATTTGGGACAAGGCATTACTATATGGGATGTTTATGTAGAGTTCTTGAAGGACCTCTAAAAGCTTCCCAAATTGCAAATCAAGTTTTGCTTTAGCCATCCTTTGAGAGAATGGTAAGGTGAAGTGTAGGGTTTTGGGAAAGTGATCTTAGGGCTTTGAGGAGACACATCAGACTTATGCTCAACATCATCAATCACATCATTAGAGGGTGTAGACACCTCTTTCTAAACATTCTCAACATGCTCATTCTCATTATGCAAAGACTAATCAGTGGTAACTCCCTTAGGTCCCTCTAGTTATTTCCCCCCTCTCAAAATCATAGCACTACATTACGTCCTAGTGTTAGACTTGGGCTTACTAGGAAGTTCAACTGGGAGAGTTCATTAAGAACTAGCTTGTTGGGGAATTTGGTTTCCAATATCTTATTGTGAGTCGTAAACACATCAACTTTGGAGGCCAATTGCTTTATATAGTCATCTTGCTTTTGTTGCGCCAAAAGCATACTCTCCATCATGGGTTCTAAATTGGACCTTTGGGGAGCTTGTGGAGGGAAAGGCGACCTTAAAAAACCAAGGGGTGGCCTAGCATTTACTAGGGGCATATTCAGAGTGTTCGGATTCGACCTATATGAGAAATTCAGATGGTTCCTCCGACCCAAATTGTAAGTACTGGAGTAAGGGTCATTGGTAAGTCTCAGGTTGAAGTTTTGGCCGCTTGGGTTGGCCTTGTTCAGTGGACCATCGGAAATTATTTAGTGTCATCTCCTCTATCAAATTGAAGGCTTCATCTTACGTCTTGTTCATCAAAGTGCCTCCNGCTGCTGCATTTATGGTGGACTATATGGCTTAAGTAACTGCATTGGAAAAGGTTTGGATGATCATCCACCTTTTGGGTCCATGATGAGGGTATAACCTTAGAAAGTCCTTGAATCACTCCCAAGCTTCGTAAAGCAACTCGTCTTCCCTTTGAGTGAAGGTAGTGATTTGGTTCCTTAGACTTGCTGTCTTTGATGGTGGGAAGAATTTGCCAAGAAAGGCATTAGTGAGCTCAACACAAGTGATGATGGAATCTGGTGGCACTGAATGTAGCCAAGCATGCGCCATGTCCTTGAGAGAAAACGAAAATAGGGGAAGGCGAATTGCATCAGTGGAGACCTCATTTGACTTCAATGTATCGGACACTTCCAAAAACATTGAGAGGTGAAGATTGGGGTCCTCCATTGGTGATCCTCCAAATGGTGTTTGTTGAACAATTGAAAACTAGTGCCAGCCTTAATTCAAAGTTGCACCTCCAAAGTGGGTCTAGATATGCTATAGTTGAAACCTTGGAGACCCAGAGTGATGAAATCCTAGAGTGTCCTTCTTTTAGGTTCCTTTCTTAGGGGTTCCATCTTTGGCGAAGTTTCTTGAGCCGTGCCCGTATGTCTTTTTACCCTTTTCTTCTTTCTCTTTTGATTTAAACTCTCCTCAATTTCATGATTGAGTTTATAAACAAATGGACTTCGTATAAAAGAGAGAAACTTCCTATAAACTAAATCACCAATACTACCAAGGCAATCAAAAGTGGAAGGAAAAAAAAAATGAAAGAAAAATACTTAGTCACTCTCGCAAGATCGACTCGATATTTAGCAATTTGGTCCCTGGCAACGGCGCCAAAAGCTTGACACTACTGCAAGTGTACAGGTGTTGTAGTTAAAAAGAAGTATCATCCACAGAGACCAAAAACAAAATTACCAACTTCTTTCAATTAAAAAATGCTAAGCAATTATTAAATCGAGGATTTTGATTTGGCAATTCAGTAATTTCTAAGTTCAATTAAGGAAAAAACGTCTAGAGATTTATTTAGTTAAGAAAGGTGTTGGATCATATAATTTAACGTGTACATTTCTCTAAATTGGATAATTTTGAGGAATTGTAATTGATTTAAAATTTAGTATATTCTTTTGCAATGGACCAAATTTCCTAAACTAAACCAAAGTTGTTCTTTCAAACTAATTTGTCTTAGTCTAAGTTCAGTATTTTTGATTACTCATTTATTCCTGCCAACATACAAATTTCTCTTTCAAGCCATTGCTATATTAGGTCCTATCAAGCAGTCTAACACTCAAATTTCACCTCTTTGTTCTTCGCTCAATTATCTCAAGGGTGCAAGCAAATTTGGCCAAGTCCACTCACAACATGATAATTATTTGATCAAACAAAATCAAACCAACATGAAAAGAAAGCACAATTCTATTAAATTAAACTGATCCAACTACACTTCCATTAACAAACAAAACCCTAGATAAGATAAACTACTCACTCTTGACTAAAAATTTAACAACTAACCAAATGACTCAGCAGAATATGAGAGGGAAAAGCTTGGCGATGACAGCCTCCAACAAAGTCTTCAAACCGTCAACACAACCGAGTTCCACGCTTGAGATTCTCACTTGTACACAAATCAAACTAAAATGCTAACTACAAAAGATAAAATTTGGGAAAGGGAATGACTATCTATCAAGAGGACTTCTTCTTCCACTCTTTCCGAGGATGCCCTTTTATGCAAAAATTCGAGTTCTCTCAGCCACACAGCTCAAAGGAGACGAAGAGACCACAGTTACACAAGCACCACGGTCCGTGGCAGCCACCACAGTTGGACCATGGTCTTGGCTAGAACCGAATTTTCCTGCTCTTCTCTTGTTCCACAAGCATAAGGCTTGGGGTGCGTCCATGACAGGTCAATAGGTACCAAAAATGGGTATCAAATGCTAGGTTAAACGATCTAAAATCCTACAATTATCATCAAACAACGATGCCCAAGAATAAAACGAGAATAGGTGTATAAATTATAGTATAAAGCATACAATTCTCCTAAAAATGTAGCAAAATGGCCTTGAAATAATATACAAGTCGAGCAATTATCAGTTTGTATTACACTTTAGTATGTACAATTTAATCAAACTTAGAGGCTAAGACATTATGTGAATTCTCATGTTTCTAGGCATCTTCCCAGTAACTTTCATGTGACTAACGATTTGAAATATTAGAGTAGTTCTCCAAATAATGGATAAGGACTATGTCTAAGATCACTTGTAATGGGTATATGTGGCAAATAAAGAAGATTGGTGAGAGGTGTGAGAATCAAAATTTTGTTGCTCTTGTTAATTCAGTTATAGATGAAGAGGATAATGTAGCTTATTATGGCATTGTCACTAAAATAACTAAGTTGGTATATCTTGAAGGGCAAAGCATGACCTCTTTCGAATGTGATCGGGTGGATCCAATTAGAGGTATCAAATAAGATGAATATGGATTTACCCTTGTTTACCTTAAATCACATTTGACGACAAATGAACCTTATGTCCTAGCATCTCAAGCAATACATACAAGTGTTTTATACATCATAATCCAAAGAGAAAAAATTGGCATGTGGTCAGTTCTACTAGGTGAAGTGATTTATTTTAAATGGAGGACGGATGCCATGCCAGAGCAAACAATTCTTCTATAGTGTATGAAGAGGGATTCAATGACATTGGAGAAGATACGGCAAAACTCACATTGGATGAGCCGTTCGCTGATATAATTGGAGGGAACAATGTTACACAGATGGAATCAGATTTTAATAGTGGTGAAAGTGATTAAGAAGATCAGACACTATGCGATTTTGATTCTGATGAATTAGAGTCTTATATATCTTTTTTGTTAGCATGTTAGTTTTTTAGTTTCATTGTGAAATAATTTACCGATTGTTTTACCATCTTAATTAGAGTCTTATATGTCTTTTTTGTTAAATGTTTGTAATTTTTTAAAATTTGGTATACTTTGTTGGTGTTTCATGTGTTTTTTTCACCTTATCTACATACTTATACTTATATCACATCGTCATATGAATATTACTTGAACATATTTACAGAAAATGGGTTCTATTGGGAAATCATCAACAAGAAGAAAATGATTTCTAGGAGTCAATTGGCAATACATTGTTAATTGCAGCCTATATATAACCTAGTTATTTTTATATTTATATTTATATTAATAATGATTTTTTTTTTTTAGCATATGCCGACCTCTGGGGAAATGTTATCATCAAGTCAAGGATTACAATATGGCCCAAGATCCAATCAAGCAACTATGCCTAGTTTTTGGAATGGTGTATCAGTTCGATGCTCTTTGTTATACGAGACAACTTCTATGGGTCATTTTCTTCCTGCATCACTTTACTTACTCTTATTTACTGTGATGATTTTATGCTATACAAAAGAAACACCATACATCCTTTGAACTATGCATTGTTTAAGAATTTGAGAAGTTTTGAATTTAATTTGTTATTCAAGTTGGTAGGATATGGTGCTAGATGTAATTCTAGAGCATGGGACTTTATATCATTACATGCGTTTTGAGTGAAAGAGACTATATGTGTCTCCTTTTCTTTCCTTTTGTTAATTTTTATTTTAATTAGGAGAGAACAAAAGGACCAAACTATACAAAGAGATGGAAAAATAGTTCTTGTTAGGCGCCTAATGTTGCTTGGAAAAGCTAGTAAGTTGCTATTATTAGATCTTCTATATTGACGAAGAAAAAATGATATTGCTATTCTTAGAAATACTCACATACTTTGAAAGTGGTGGGTGTTTACTTAAATGATACTGATGGTTTTCATCATTATTAATTGTTGTTAATTTCGACTACTAATTGTTTGCATCAATTCTGGCTGATTGTAGTATTCTTACAACATTGGATTATGTTGTGTAATGTCACATTCAAATTCATTGGAACTACTAGAAGAGACTAGCTTCAGCCTTCTTATTACTAATGGCCTGTAAAACTTGCTGCTATGTCTATATACACATAGAAAAAATAATTTAGCTTTGGTTATGGGCTGTTAGGTTGTTGGTGGTGTTGTTTGCTTTTATCCAATTTGGTAGGCCATGGATCTTTTTCATCTTTTTGAAGAACATTCTTCCTACACCTTGTTCTACCCACAACAAAAAAAGGAGTGAAAAAGAGGATGCCTCCCTGGTCATATAATTATGGGTTGTTAACTAGTGATTTTTTGGAGGTTTTTTGCAACTTATGTCATATAATTATTGGTGAATAGATTATAAGTTTACGAAGCTTCCCAATAAGAATCAACTACTTTTGCTAGTAAAGAGGAAATTTTTTTCTTGCCTATGAAAGAGGAAGCTTGATCTAATTCTCTCAGAGCATGTTCCTTCAAATGAATCCAAATAATAACAAGTGCCAAACAAATTGACAAGGAATTTAGTACCCCTTTGGATTTCCCCTTTTATCTTTCCCAGTGAGACACATACCCCCCCTAAAGCTGTCATGCCAAATGTAAGTTGACAAGTCTCCATAAAAATCTGACAAACCAAATGTAGGTATCTATTGCAGGTCACCAATGTGCAAAACAGGTGACTTATAGTCTCCTTCACCATCCTGATAGATCCCACATTATGGATGTTTGCCTAGAGACTCATCTGAGCTACTGATCAAATGATGTTCATCAATAGATTTCACTGCTTGATAACTATTGTCAAGTTACCCCATGCGTATTTCAAGCACTAGTAGGAAGAGACCAATCGCCTTTCTTCTTTGCCATAATGGTTATAGAATTCCCAGGGCACGTGCATATGTGTTTCCTAATCCCAGAGCACAACCATTGTCGCACATCCTCAAAGACATCCCTCCTACTTTCGTGATTTTTGTTATTGATCTCTTTGAAGTGTCTTTCAACTGTGGGAGCCTTAGCTTGAAATTTAGATTTTTGATTTTCAGAAGAACGACGTTTATTCTCAATTCTTAAAACAGAAAATAAACAATCTAAAGAAAACTGATCAAACTTCTACCTAAGACCTTCAGCAAATTGGACCATGGCAGTGGAAACTGTTTAATAACAGAAGCAACATAGATAGACTCACTTTGTTCAACTCCTTCATTTTCAACTCATAGAATATGTTTTCAAAACCATGAAGCTGAACAGATAGATTTTAATTATCAACAAATTGGGAACTAAACCAATCCTTAATACTAAGTCTCGCAAGTCCTTTTTAGCAGTAGCATATCTTTAACCCAAAATAGTTCATAAATCAAAGGTAGTTTTGTTATGATAAAAAAATTCTAAAAACATGATCAGACAAAGCACTTAAGATAGGATAATGGCAAATCACATCTTTGTCAACAATGTCATCTTTTCTAGGATCATCAGCCCTTTTAGAAATATCTCCTTTACTAGGACTCTTGTCAGACTTTTAAGCTTGCTCTTTAAGACCGTCTTGAATTATATGGAAAAGACCAAGTTCACTTAACTAGAACTTCATGTATTGTTGCTAACGTAAGTAGTTTTTTTCCCTCAAATCTATCAGGTTTGCTAGTCAATGCTTGTAGTGCATCCATTTTCTAAAATAGTAACAAACTAAAATTTTGTCTCTAAACTTGTTGAAAATAAATCACAAAAACACAGGAATTAATAAATCAACATTCGAGGGAAATTCTACAAATTAGGAAAATAGCAACAAATATGAATAATAATTTAACTAAGATAATAACAAGATAAGGTAATACAGGTTTGGGTTGAAGCACACTGTAGCACTCTCTTTAGATAAAGAAATGTCCCCACTGCACTGGTTCAATATTGAAGATGCAGCCCCCTTCTAAGCTTCGATAACCCGATGATTCATCTTGTTGCATCAATTAGAACACCAAACCAAGTTTTCAACTCAATACTCACTTGAAAAATAAATAAAGTTGTACAGGAAAATTTAATTAGGAAGTTAAATGAAACCTTCCTCGACAAAATTACCAAAGTTGGTCAAGGAAAGCTAAATAATGATGGCAATTTAGAGGAATAGAATAAGAGCTGAAATCATTATATGAAGAACAAGGAAATTAGAGTTAAATTGCTTTATTTCTATATTTGTAACCCCGTGTAAGCTTAGCCTTTTTATAGTTGAAAAATAAAGCTAGCAATTGGTCACATAGCAGTAAATCCCACAAAAACATCCATGAAAATAGTATATAAAAACCCACTTGCTAAATGAACCAACTGTCAAACGAAGATTGTTGAATTTGTTGATGGCAAATCCCATTAAATTAGCAACCAACTCTTAGTATCTTAGTGGGCCTGATTCCAAAGAGATAAAACTCCACTCCATAAAATTAAAAGATGAATATTAAAATTAATTATAGCTACTATAAATTATGCCCAACATATCTGAAGAAAATAGGCAAGGTCAAAGTAGCTAACAATTTCAAAACAAATTTTAATACGTTAGCTTAGAGACATAATTTACAAAATATATATGTTTCCTATAAAAAGTTTAAATTTTGAATCATAATTTCCAACGCCCTCTGAGCTCAGACTGGCGGCTTTTGTTTGTTGATCATGAGAATGATGTTATCCTCCTTGATGATGACCCTTGGAAGTAAGTTCTAAATCCTCTTCAAGTAATGCTCCATTGCTTGGATTTTCTAAAATTGAAAATGGTAGTAGTTGTGAGGGTTGTAGTATGATTTTAATGAGTGACATTAGTTTTCTTTTAGCTTTATACCATTGTCTTTTCTGCTCATATTGCTTTGCACTAAACATTCTTTTCGCTTCTATCTATCAAATTATCCTCGATAAGTTGGTTTGCCAGAATGTCATGTGTAGTTTCGGTTTTGGAGTTCCTCTAAAGCTTTTATTTATTTTGATAACTTGAATTTGTTTGATTGTGTATAATATCAACCTCAATGCATAGTCACAATGTTCTTTATGTTCACTGACATCTATAATAGAGTGTGTCATTAAATAGTTGTCTACTTTATTGTGGAGTATTGGGCAATTGATTTGACATGAAAAAATTCTTTGTAGTTCAAGCATACTTGTAAAGCTATAACATTAGAGTTCCTCCCCTTTCGTGGAACTTTACAGATTGGTTTTGTTTTGATTGTTCATTACTAAAATGCTTAGTTTCCATTGTTTATTACATGATTGTAGGCAGATGTCTGTTTAAAAAACCAAACAGTACTCTAATCATCTCAACTTGTAGTTTCCAAGGAGTCCATTTATTGAACATTTTTTGCAGCAAATCTCAAAAGCTCCAGCAAAAACGCAAAACTCCACAAAAAGGTTCTAGAGCTCCTTCACACATTTCCATCCTCATCTACTAATTCTTTAGCTCTACAAATTTGATGTCAAAGTTAAGAGAACCGACATGGCCGAGTAGGCAGATGTCAAAGCATCTATAGCCTTTCTTAATTACTGATGATCTAGATATAACTTGATGTCAAAGTTAAGAGAACCAACATGGCCAAGTAGGTCAATGGTTCAATCGATCAGACTATTTGGACAGGGCTAGAGCGGTTGACCTAATTTACTGTCAAACTGGGTTTGACCAACATGATCCAGTTGAACCTGAAAAATTTTGTTATATATATTTGCTATTTTTTCACTCCAAATTTAAGTATTTTCACACATTCAAAACACAAACAGAATAACGAAAATTCATACAATCGATGTCTACAAATAGCAAAACTAATGTTTGATAAAGATAATGTCAACAACAAAGGCAAATAAATTGTCTACATGACAACTAATAAGAAAACCAATGATAATGTCCAATACACAACCCAAGTAGCATAACTAGTCATCCGCAGAATCAAAGCCGTCCAATAGCTACTCGTATATGCCCCTCTGGCTACATCATCAAGTCATCTTGATCATCACAATCACAAGGTCCACTGCCTTGAGCATTATCATTATTGTCATCATCATCTTCATCACCACCACCAACATCAACTTGCAAGATTCATAAGTAATGAGAGTTCATAATCTATTAAATTTAGAGTACTTAGTATTCAAATAAATTGCTCATTACAAGCCAACTCTAGGCCCATTACGATGTTGATTGACTTGTTCATTGTGAAGTATTTCTTCTAACTCATCATAATCTAATTCACTTTAAAATTCATCCTCAACCACTAAAAAATCAATTCCATCTACATAATCGAGATCATATAAGTATACATATCATAAACATGATGCACAAAAACTATAATAGCAATCCTATGAAAAAGGAAGTTAAATTACTTATTCTTCAGTGGAAGACTATAAGGAACATAGACAAGATTTTCGTCTTCTTATGCTCCCACCTATTTCACTTTTCAGTGTGGATGTACTCAAAAACACTCTAATTCCTCTACCAACCTGAAGATGATGCGGTTTGACTTAGAAGTTTTATGGTAAATTTTTTGAGATTTGGGCAACCATGCCGAAATATTCACCACCACTCATCTACATTAAAATCACAAAATAAACTAAGTAAATAAAATTATGTATATTCAAAATTAAATTATCTCAAATATATTAAACAAATACTAACAATTGAAAATACTTTAACTAGTAGCATATCTGGGTGAGTAGTCTTGATGCTAGTCAAAGCTAACTACCTTCTAAATCCCTTCTCATGATCATGGAAGATCCTAGTCTCTTCAACGAGCGTAGAATTACTACCTCCACTAAGCTTAAAGTCAATAAAATCGGGGAAACCAACCATAACCTTAGGTTTTTGGCGAAATCTAACTTGATCGTATTAAAATGCAAGATTCAACCAATAAGTAGCAGCATATATACTTCTACACAATTGCTTATCCCATTTGTCCTTCACAATTCGAGAGTAAGGCATATACAACCTCTTCTTGTTCATGAATATTTCCTTAATTGCCTTTCTTGCTCTATACATGCCCTCATAAACATAGCCTAAAGACAACTTCTTATCAAAATCAACAATATGAAGCAATTTCATAAGAGGACCAACAATTTTCACAATCACTAAGCAATCATTGCAAAACATAGAATCTAGAAGAATTTCTTTTATTGCTTTGCCTCTTATTGGTGTAGAAGGTCTCCACCTATGAAATTCAGGACAAGAAACTATAACTTGCAAATCGAGCTTATGGTCATGAAGACTTTTCAAAGCAATGAAAGTGGTGGCAAACCTTGTATTCCTATGACTTAACATTTCCATCCATCTATGTCTTTTCCTTAACCACACCAATGACCATTAGTGATTAGATAAAAACTTACTCATTTGAGATCCACGCTAAGCAAGATCAACAACATGAGGTATTTTAGAAATACTTTACAATATCAAATTCAAATAATGAGTAGTAGATGGACACCAACAAATATTTTCATATTTCTCATTCAATAAGATACCATCAGCTTTAAAAATGGTCGCATTATTGGTAACAAGATGTGCAACATTTTAAGCACCAACCATATCAATAATTTAAGAAAACAAATTGCAAAGAAGTTAAGCATCAGTCATACTAGTAGAGGCATCAATATGTCTAATGAAAGCAATTCTATTAGGGTAATAAACAAGGAAATTGGTCAAAGTTATGTGTCAACCATCACTCCATCCATCACCTATGATAGTGCATCCAATCTCATTTGAAAACACTTTTATAATAGTTAATGATCAACTTAACTTCATTTTTCACTTCTGCTAGAAGTTTAACTCTCAAAACATCGTAACTAGGACCCTTATACCCAAGGCTAATTGAGGATATAATATAATCATTTCTTGATAGTAAATAAAATGAGCACAACTAAGTAGAATGCAACAATCATAAAAGAATCAAGACACACACAAATCAACTTGCCTCCACTTTTCAAGACTTTACAATTTTGCCTTGATTGAAGGTTAGGCACAAGGGGCAGCCCCTTGAGGAAAATAGAAAGTGATTCCTGAAGTTGCTTTCCTCTTGCCCAATGAACGTTTAGCATTGGGATTGCTACAACCACCCTCACTAATGGAACCACCTTTATTTATGGAACCACGCTCATTATGTTTTTGAAATTCTTACTCAAGACTAGAAGATCTAAAGGGTTTCCTTCATCACTATTCATTCATCGCTCTAATTTTTACTGAGCAATCTCTTTAAACCTTTCATTCATTCGAAAGCA
>NCQT01062085.1:1082-19994 GCA_002740465.1 Stenocereus thurberi
AAATCAATCAAGGGAAAGACTATGTCAAATGTCTTAATAAATAGACTTGCCTACAAAAGATCAAAAGGAAGAGACCTTTGACTTCACTGACGAAGGGGTTATCCAGATAGCAGAAGAGATGTGGACAATGTACTTCGATAGGGGTTCAAACTAAAAGGTATTTGGAGCAAGCATCCCTCTAGTATCTCCTGAAGAGGCTCACTCCCCGATCTTCATCATAGTAGACTTCAACGTCACTAACAATGTCGATTAATATGAAGCTTGCATCATCAGGTTACAGGTTGTTGTCGAAAAAAGGGTAAGGACATAAGGGTATATGGTGATTCCAACCTAGTAATTAATCAAACTCCACATAGAAGGAAATTAAGGAGCGAAGCCTTAGCACCATACTAAGCTCAGTTGATTAAACTCATTAAGAGCTTTGCCCACATTACCTACACTTACTTACCTTGTGAGGATAATCAATTCACGAATGCACCAGAAAAGTTAGCCTCAATGATTAATATTCCAAATGGTATTCATTATAAGCCATTATCAGTGGAAACCAGGGATAAGCCTACAAATTACAACACAATAGAAGAATGCAGCATTGACTTTGATGCCTAGAATTATAATATCTGTCAACACCTAACAAAGAAGCAGTATCCACCTGGATCAACACCGAAAGCCCAAGAAGCATTAAGGCTGTTGGCTTAACAATACTTTGAGGATGAAGGGAAGTTATACAAAAAGATTGACATGGTTATTAACTTACGTTGTGTCACTCATGAAGAAACGTGAGATAATGAAGAAGTCCATGGTAGGAAATGTGGACCGCATATGAACGATCGTATGTTAGCTAAGAAGGTCAAAAAAAGGGATACAACTGGTCCCTTATGGAGGCTGATTGACATGCATACGTAAGACGGTGCCACAAATGTCAAATATACACAAATTAAAAAGCACAACTGCCTTCTTACTGTTCAAAATTAATTTCTCTGTGGCCCTTTTCGGTCTTGGGAACTGATACAATTAGGAAGATAACCCGTAAAGCAACTAGAGGGGATGAATATATGCTTGTAGCAATTTCCTACTTTACGAAATGGTGGGGGCAACCTCTTATGCTAAGATTGCTTCAAAACGTGTCGCAAAGTTCATCATTAATTATATGTCAGTATGAGGGGCCCCACGAATTAATAAGTGCCAAGGAAGTCACTTTAAGAGGTGTTTGCATCTAAAATACGATCTTTTTATTATATCCTAATACATAATTTATGCTCAAGATTAATATGAAATTAACATTTTTATTTGATTTTATTTTATTTTTGTTGGTGACGAAAAATTAGCAAAATAGGAAAAATAAGATGAAATGTTAAATTGAGAAGTTCGGGCTCGACTTCCACTTGACTTAGCCCATGACCAGTCAAAGCCCACTCTTGCTATTAGCCCAATTGAGAAGCAAGCACAATGAGAACATAAAGGGAAAATAAAAACAAAAAAGACTAGCCCTTCCTCTTGCCGCTTACGTGCCTACATCCCCCTTTACCCATTTGTTTCTCTCTCCTCTCTCGGCTAGAATCAAAGCCCCCCCCTCTTTTGCGGTTTTGTTTTCTTCATCCCCGTCTCAATTCTTTATTTCTCTTCGAGCCAATATGTTCCATCACTACTGGCTACTACGACATTTTCTGACACTTTTTTTGCTAATTTTAGACACCAAAAGGCGCCACAAATATTTCTATTGGCGCTTATGTACAGCCCCACAAAATTAGGTGTCGAAAATTTAATTTGTGACGCTTTTGTGAAAAGTGCCGTGAATTTATGGCACTCAATATTGCCAATAAATTACAGATTTATGGCACTTCACTATGTCACAGATTAAAAAGCACAACTTGATGGGTCATTTTACCAGTAATTTTGTGGTACTTTTTTGTGTCAGTAAATTTTTCCCAACAAACTTCCCTCCACCTTTATGACACTTTCATCTACCAATATTTTTTTTAAAATTTTTTGTGCACCAACTTCCCTCCAATTTAGTTGGATCACCCCTATTCATTTTCCCTCCAATTCATTTGGCGTCATTCCTATCCACTTTCCTCCAAGTTTCAGCCAATATGTACAATACACTCAATTATATATCAGAGGCTTTCTTGTAAACACCGTACCTATTAAATTTGGCAATGAAAATAAATAATCAAAGAAAGTAAGTAATTCACCCAAATATCCATACAATATATCAAAGTCCAATTCAAACATATATAATTCACCAAACTTACAAATCCATGGATATAGTGCTAAAAGAGGTTCCACCAAAAACATCCATGTTTCTTGAACAAAATAACGAAGTCGTCCTAATAACTAAACTTAGATGTAAATTTTCCAATTTGAAAAGAATAAAAAAATAAGATTGTAGAACTTCATCACAAATAGGATCTTCACACTTGTTTGCAATTTCAGTGCCATGAATACTCTCAGAATATCAAACACTACACCTTCCTATATTACGATTGCAAGGGTTACATTCTTTGTGCCTGCTTGATGCATCTGTAACTTGATTACCTGTCAGGAAAAAAAATAGCATTCATTAGAGCATATTATATAGTATTAATAAATCAAAAACATCCAACTTCTTTTTTTAAGCATGAATTTTCACTAAAATAAATTCAAATAAAATCAAAAAGATACATTATGTGAGCTTGAAATAGTGACATATATGATGCTTATGGGAGGAGAGATTGGGAAGATGGTTCGTCAGAGAGTGAATGAGCTCAGCGACACTACTAAGAAAGCCATGAAAGAAGCTAGGACATCCAGGCATAATCTTGAATTGTTGCTGAATGAATTAGAGATGAAGCTAACTGTAAACTACAATAGTAATAGAAATGAGTCACCCTCAATTCCTAAAATTTCTAATGAGGGTGAAAAAGAAATAGTGACCAAACACACCACATTCACAGTTCTTTGTAACCCTCTCACCTTGCTTCTTCACTTTGTCATTCCATTTTGATCATAAATAATGCGAAATGGCAAATCATTTATGAAACAACCGAACACACAAGCAACTTGTTCCCTACAATGTTTGGTCCAAAGAAAGATAAATATTAGACTAATCGACTCTTTGAAACCATGAGGGTGAGAGTGCTGAGCAAGCCAGACATGACCCAGCAAACAAATTCTTTACAACATAGTGACTGAGCATACAATACAGTGAGATGGCTCAACCCCACAGTTATGCTCACAGCAGCCAGCATACAACACAATTTGTACCGCAAAAAAAAAAGAAAAAAAGAAGGGGACGGAGCGTTTGGGGAGAAGGGTTTCTGGGTCAATTGAATCCCATATGTTGGCATCCCTAAGTTTGCCAACATAATCATCTCCAAATGTATACATTGTAAAAATTATAACAAAAATTCTCAAAAATATGGAATAGGCAATATGCTACAAATTAAATGTATTACCTGGATGTNNNTCCCAGTGTCATTATCCTTTTCTTCAGATCCGAAAGATGTGGGACTGATAGATGCACTGGGGCCCCCAAAATTGTTTACTAATAAAGAAGTAAGACCAAGAAACTGATAATGCATTTCATTTTGCATCTGTTGGTGCATCCCTTTCATTTCTTTCATTTCCTCAGCTTGTGCAGTTAGTTGAGATTTCAAGCCTGCAACCTCAGCTCTTAACATCACCACCACCTCACTGGAATTGTCATGTGATACACAACCTCTTTTTCTAATCTCTCCATCGACCTCAAACACTGGATTATAGGTCACTCCCACCCCATGACCAACAGTTCGTTGGTATTTCTTGTCTTGATCGGATTAAGACCCATACATAAGTTCATGAAAAACCTCATCTTCTACATCCTTAGCTGGTGCACTATCAATCATACGTTTTACAATCAAAGCCTCTGCTGTATCCTATAATTCAAAATAAAAAATTTAGAATATGTATATTATGATTCTGAAGCTGTCTAGTTGTATAAACTTCATTTTTAAACTGCATAAATATAGAAGTTAAATATGTGCCACAAAATCCTTTGAAGCGGAATCTTTCTTAAAGCTCCCATCTTTTCTCTTATGTGAAGCAATATAGAACTCCAACAGTCCAGGCTTTCTTCCTGTTTCCTTTTCCTTAAAAAAAAAAAAAAAAAAAAAAAAAAAAAACACCATATTGTGATAAGCTCATTAGTTGTTGAAAACGTAGAAAGTAAAGCTAAAATACTAACCAATTAATCTCTCTTCATTGCAAAACTTTTACTTCCAGTAGGGTGCTAGTGATCTGAACTAGCGCGTGCCTCTCTTCCTTGGTTAGAGAGTTGTTGCCCAACGATTACATTAAGTACTTTTCACTAAGTTTAAAAACCCATTCAAAAGCAAAATATTTAATGCATGATTATGGCAGTGATAATACTTGGCAGTCATCAGATAACCAATAATTTACAAGATTTATCCATTAGTCTCTTATCATATGATCTGGCACCTTATCTTTCACATCTTGCTTTGTTTTCCCAGGCACCTTGTATTGTTCTTAAGGAGGTATCTATGATTCCTCCATGCTTTTCCAATACGTCGTAAGGCATAACAATTCGATCACCTAGAGCGAGAGACCAAACATGGCTTGGAAGTATAGTCCCCCCCTTCAGTTTTCTATTCCCATCCTTGTCTGCCCAAATCAAGTGAACACGAAAGTATTTTATTAGTATAAATAAATACGTCATATATGGTTAACTAATTATTTACCTAAAGAACAAACATTACTCAACCGTTTTCGATATAATATTGTAATAGTGAAGTGCATATTACCTCTTATTTGCACCTTCTCTTGCTCGTCAAATTCTATTGGTGTCATTCTAATATGGGATTTAAGAATGCCGAGAGTGTGTTTCTCCATCACGAAGATCATCATCTTCTTCATCGTCTTCTAAGCGTCATGATTGTTGTTGAGTTTTAGTTGAACCATTACCAAGCCTTTCGTTTTGCAAAGACAATGGGACGTTTGAAGCAGTAGTAATTGGGCTAGGCTTCTGCCACGTACAGGATTAGTTTGAACATTCTCCTTTAAAATAGTGTGTTAAAGCATTAGTTCCCCAAGTAGTCTCATTTCTACGAGCCTCCGTTCTTGTTCGTTTGCTACGAAAGCTCATTATCCCTTGGTATCATAACTGCAACCATATAAAGTTTGTAAGTATTACTGGCAATATTAGAAAGCAATAAAATTCCAACTACAAATATAGAGATACATTGAAGAGGTACATGTTTCCAGTTCATAAGTGTTACTAACCATTTACATTATTCCTATGCATCAACCACCAAAGTATTACTAGTAGTACTAGCCATTTCTAGTTTCTCAAATACATTGCAAATACAAGTTCAAACACCAACCATAAGAAATAGGAATTAATTTCAATTGTAGAAGTACAAAGCATGGATATGTTACCTTTGAATTAATTAACAAAGCCACAACCTCATAAATTATTTCCATGTAGACACATTACTCATTTTGTTCTCATGACTGCCTCCATTCAAAATTAATATCCTAAAGCAGATAATAGTTTGTATAAATAAGCCAATATCAGCAAAAATAATGTAAAGTACAGAAAAAAGTGAATTACATCAATAAACCAATATATAAACCAAAAAAAGAACACACAATCACAAAATCATAAACTGAAAACTTAATTTGAATTGCAATCAATTATCTTGATTAAACGATGATATAAATAAATTATATAGCTAAGACAAGCATTGAATGTAAGTGTCTCCATCATCATCATCATAAATCCTTTCAGAAGTTGCATGTAAGTCATGCAAATCTCTGGGCTTAGTCTTGACAACATGAAGCCATCCTTCATCTTTTGCACTTTCAACATTAAAACTTGCTTTGCTTGAGAAGATAAAATGAAAGGATCATCCTTTAAATATTGACCAGTGTGAATCAACTTTGAAAAATTAACACAAGTGCCCCCATATGCACCTCACTTTATCCCTCGAGAAGAATTGATATCGAACCATTCACATTGAAAAATCACCACCTTGTAGGCACCATAATAATCGAGTTTCAAAATATCTACTAATCTCCCATATCAAATTTCACCTTCAACTTCCACCATGGCCCCAGAATTTTGAGTCTTTCTTTTCCTCTCAAGGTCCTTCCTATGAAACCTATAACCATTAATTATGAATCCTTTAAATCTTTTAGCAATGGGATTAAGCCCACAAGCCAAGGCTTTGCGGAGTTTCCCTTCTTTGTCATTCCCATCGGCTTTGTGCACCTATAAAGTTAATCAGATTTCTTAAGAGAGGTACATTAATAAAGAAATCTTAGATAAAATGCATACTTAAGGTGGATAACAAAATTATAACTTGTGTTTTCAACCAATCAGAAAATTGATTGGCAACGAGTTCCTTTTCTTCGACATCCTTGTCGCTTTTCATTTAGAAATTCCCTGTAATAAGTACTTACCAACCTGTTACTGATTCTAATAATATGAATATCAGTAATGCCATTGTTGCGTAATAAATACATTAGAGTTTACTCATGAAATGCGTTCATCTCATCTGAATGAAGTAGAATCTATGAGCCTACTGAACACATCTACAATCTAAATGAGTAATATTCTCTTTAGAAGTGATTCAACCACTAGAATTGAAAAGATAATGGTTGCCATTATGAAGATCATCATCATTTCTTTATGGCCAACTAAATATATTTTTGACACCACTAAAGTACCTTGAACAGAAGGTTAGGCACTCCTCTGCAATGTACCCTTTGACCATAAATCCCTTAAGTTGTGCTCGATTATGATCATAGGATTTTAAGCGAACTAAGAATCTCTGAGGAAATTTTATTTTTAAGCCATAAGTTAGAATCAAAATATGTGGTTAAAAATTCTAAAAATGGGAAGTAAGTAAAGGAACATATATGGTTACCTTTCAATAGGATACACCCATCTGTAATGAACTGGTCCGCCAAATTTAGCTTCCTTGACTAAGTGAACAAGTAAGGGAACTATAATTGTGATGACACTAGGAAGGAACACTTTTTCCATGCGACAAAGTATAACATCAACCTTTAACTACAATTCCTCAAGCTTATTTGGATCAAGAGCTTTAGAGCATAAGCCTTTGGAAANNGAGGACGAATCAGAAATGGGATCCGCCACTTCTGAAGATTTGGAAACACGCAAGGCAATTCGTAGAATATCTTGCATCAAAATATGACTATTGTGGCTCTTCAGATTTGAAATTTTGCGATCTTTAAGATTCACACGTCTTGAAATATTGGATGCATATGCATCAAGAAATTTTAGGTATTTTAGGACCTTAGGAAACCTCTCCTTATCATCAGAAGACATTGTGTATTCAGCAGGAGGCATATAAGGTTTCTCATTAGGATTCTCAATGAGCCAAAGATGTGCGCTTATCTCCATATTTTTTAGATCCTTCCTAGCCTTCTCATTGTCCTTACTCTTGCCTTCTAAATTAAGAAATGTCCCTAACAAATTATCGCATACGTTTTTCTTGATATGCATTATGTCGAAGGTAATTGTGTTCCCAATATTCCAAGTTAAGGAAAATGCTTCTTTCTGCCAAAGTAGTTCATGAATTGTTGACCTTTGATCTTCTTCTAGTACAACCTCAGGGTCATCATCAAATTCTTCAATTTCACTTGAATTCTCCAAATCATCAAGTAATTAAGCAGAAGTGTTTGTATCATCTCTTGCTCTCTTCCTAGAAGGCCTTTTTTCTAACTTGCCATAATTAAAGCTAATCCTTTCCTGCTCTCTTACAATGATAGATCCCGTTACTAGACTTGGAGCTTGCCTTGTCTCTATGGTTCCAACAAAAACATTGGCCTCTAATCGAAATGGATGATCATCAGGTAGCCATATGTGATGACCCATATAGCAAGTTTTTCTTCCAAAAGGAAGATACATTGAATGGGTTTGATTGGGCACAAGATGGACAAGCATAGTATCCTTTTTTTGTCTAACCAGATAAGTTAGCATATGCTGGAAAGTCATTTATTGTCCACATAAGATCAACTTAAATGCTTCTCTTTGGAATGCATAAAAAGCATCAACACCTTCCCACAAGAACTTCAATTCATGTATGAGTGGCTGCAAATAGACATCAAAGTCTTTAACTGGAGCTCTTGGCCCCGAGATAATTAAAGAAAGAATTATTGATGATCTTTTCATGCAAAGTTAGAGGGCAAATTTTAAGGAATTAGAACGACTGGCCTGTACTATATGCGGAATTCATCAGGCGAAAAGGATTAAACCCATCAGTAGCTAAACCAAACCTCATACTACGAGGATCTGAGCAAATTCTGGATACCTATGGTCAAATTTTTTCCATGCCAAACCATCTGTCGGATGCCTTAAGACCCCATCATTCTCACGCTTCTTATCACGTCAAATCATGTCTGCTGCTGTTTTAGAGGACATAAAAATCCTCTTTAATATGAGAATAAGGGGCAAGTATCGCAAAACTTTCACAAGCTTTCCCTCATGCCCCACAAGATTAATAGTATCACCTTCTTTAATCTCAGTTGTCTTCCACCAGGAGGTTTGACATGTACTGCATTTTTTCATTATAGCTTTATCACCCCAATATAGCATAGAACCATTTAGGTAAGCATGTATCTTCCCATATCCCAACCCCAGTTGTTTGGTGAATTTTTTAGCTTCATCCTAAGTAGAAGGAAATGAATACATTTGGGGAAATGCTGCATTCAAAAGTTTTAATAACATCAATAATGATGTTCTAGACCACCCATACATATACTTAAGATGAAATAAGTGTAAGATGAAAGACAATTTTGAGAAACGAGTGCAACCTGGGTATAAATCTTTCTCACAATCTTCAATTAGCTTCTTGAACTCAGTTTCTTCCTCATTAGAAGAAAATCAATTAGGTTCTTCTAACTCTTCAAAGGACATAAATTGAGAAGGCATATCATCATCAAACATGTCATTATCTTCTGCCTCTCTCTGCCTCTCCAGAGGCTCACTACTAGACATAGGAGTACAACGTCCAAAAGTATCATGAATCATTCTCCTAATATCATCGTGGTCCTCAGCCCTTACACTGGTAGGCCCTTTAACAGAATGGGCATAGGAAGGAGTTCGTATAAACTTTGACTTGTCATGATGAGTCCATACCTTTTAATCCTTAAAAAAACCATTGTACAAAATATGCTCTTGAACCTCATCTATTGCTTTATAAAAACGCAAGTGACACTTTTTACATGGACAACAAACTTTTCATTCCGCATGCCATGTTTACTAGAAAAGTCAATAAAGTACTTTACGCAGTCTATATAAGGTTGCGAACCAGGTTGGTCAATCCAATCCCTATTCATGACTTTATGGACCTAATAGACAATTGCAAATTCACATGAAAAATATCTTTTGAGTTAGTAAATTGAAAAGACATACTAATTATAAACCACAAATGCATTCACCTAGGAAAAATAGCTAGGCAAATTAACACAAAAGTAAGGCATCACTAATAACAGAACACGTATGGACAGTTAACATAAGAAAAAAATATACTAATGTACGATACATCCAGATTAAAATCAGACTAATTTGGTTTTTTAAGTGTGGAAATGGCTATGATAATACATAAATTAGACATAATTTGGTTTAAGTGTGGAAATGCATTCATCATATACGTTAAATCCCAAGGTCAAATATGACTCCCAGTGTACCCAAAGGCTATAATGCTTTTAAATTAAAAAACTAACCCAGAACCCAGCATGACCTATAACCAGAAAATAAGCCAAATCAAAACGGAAGCTTAACACATCTTCATTGTATACTCTTTACAAGCAAACTAGATATGCAAACATTTAACCAGATGCCGCACAAACAGTACCACTAATCATTCATTGAAGCTCCTATGGATTTGATAAACTCTGCACTCATTATTTCATTATAGGGTAGCAAGCATTAGCAATAAAAGCATATAGATAACACAGCAAGTCATAATAGTGACTTATTTGAGAACTCAATCAAAGAGACAATCATAAACCAGGATAATCATACATTAAATAAAATGAATAAGACAGTTACACCATATAAGCGAACATCAAAATCATTTTTTTTCCCCACAATACAGAATGCATCCACTATGATCAAATTCCTCACATGTACAAGACTAGCTCACAGCAAAGAGCCAAAGACCTATATAAGTAAACCTTGCAAGTTCTCCCTATAAAGGACCAGATCAATGTGCTCATGTAATGAACACAAGATCGAATCTAGAACTATGTAAATGAATTGGTGCTCTATGAACATCAATTATAAAAAACTTATTCATGTTTTCAAAATGAAGCAATTCTCATGAACATATAAATGAACATGGTAATAGTTAACATTACATAACTAAACTAGTGAATACGCTAAGCATAGAGTCTCTGCATTACATTATTTCATTCGTTGAATCAACAAACGACGATGTGAAGAACAACCAAGTAGAGATTTAATGTTATAATACTTGAGCAAAGAAAACCTTATATTGAGCGATAAATTTGTAAGCACTATACACAGTCACTGACATTGCAATTCTCTAAAACCCTAAGTGAGGGAAGTGAGTGCGTGTCACCACTTTAACTCTATGAAACAGTTTTGAAAGTATTAATGTTCTACCAATCACCCTCTTCACACTGCCTCTGGCTGACTTACCATGACAACTGGGAATAACCTCAACCCGTGTATCAACTTGGTAGACGATTTTAGAGAAAATTTAAGTATGAAGGAAAAATTTAAGAATGGGGTGAACAAGCACCCCTGGGATTTCACAGTACTGTCGATCATCTGAATCCTCTGACATTGGTGAATACTGCCCCTAGGCACTAATCTATTCATTAAAAGAGACAGAAACACAAGTAAGACAACAAGTTGAGTACAAAGTTGACAAGTAAGCTTGCAGGATGGATATGGGTTACTCCCATGGGGCTCTGGCATAACCTGCTCAAGCATAACAAGACAAGATTAGGGGCAACCAGATATTCAATCTAACTGGGATGGCCTTTCTTTCTTGAGCATAATGATATTCAGTCCAATACATCCTAGGTCAAGCACACGTTGGAAGTTTAAAATGTGAACATTATGATATTAAAGTCTCCATCCTTGATATGCAAACAATGAAGAATTAACAGTCAAGATACAAATGTGAAGTTTGTCCTCAACCTAGAGTTAGGTTATTTGCAAACAAAGGGAAGCAAAAGAGGCTGATCCTGACATAACTCATGGTATCTCCTTCTCCGTACCTTATCCCTAAGATCCAATAATAACATAGTAATCGTTACTCAATTTCTGAAAAGTAATACTCTATAGCTTGCATTTAAAAGAATCATATAGCCTTTGTTTGCTAAAATGACTGAGATTGTTTAGTACTTGAGATATACATGGCTTCCTCTCACTGAAACTCTCATTAAAGATAAAACAAGAAGATCCAAGATGGCATGGAGCCAAGGGTCCATGATCATAAAACTGTCAAGCGGAACAAATGCTACTGAACAAACAGAAAACATAATTTAGGGGTTCTGAAACCATTCCTTGTTTGATGTAACTGTATTGAAATGAGGCTCGATATGCATCAATATAAGCCAATTGCACAAATTAGGTCTACGGTTATCAAGATCCAATTTAATGGCAACTCCATATGCATCAATATAACCAAATTACAGAAATGAGGCAAAATACATACTACAATTGCTCAATTCACAAAACATTTAACGGAATTAAGAGACTAATCTTAGAACTAATTTGATGGCTCCAACAGACTTGAGACGACTGAATGAAGACACCGCTGATGAGGGGAGATAAGGGCACCAGTTCTTCAACTCCCAAATCCCCAGTCTTCAACTCGCAAATGCCCAGAACGCTGGAGTACCTACGGCGCAACCATGGAGGAGAATTAAAGCAGAGAGGTCTGGTTTGCACGACCATGAGAGATGCAAAGAAATAGAGACTCGAGAATGAATTAGGGCTTCGTTAATTTTGCGCGACCAAGAAACATAATATATTTTCTTTTCCTTTTTTTTAATAACATATTTGACTAAAAAGAAGCCAGCGCTTTCCTTTAGTTTAATGGGAATTTTATGGCAATTTTTAGAAAAAATCACTGTCAGGTACCCTACTTTATGTAAAAATCATAACTAAGGCATCATATTATTATAATATATTTAAAAGCATACAATATTCTGTGAAAACTATTTTAAGGGGACCATTCACTATTTATATTGTCTTTTAAGCCCTTAAACTTTTCCTATTCACAAATATACTCTCAATCTTTAAAAACTTACTGTCAAAAAATTGAAAATTGTGCTTGTGGTTTTTTGCTCACTAATAGATATCGGCGTCCTCTGTCATCTGGTATCAGAGTCACGTGCATAAAAATAATTAAGATTATTAGGTAAATTAATGACTAATTAAGCTAATTAACTGTGATTAATTAAGATTAATGCTTAAACCATCATCTGGTTGCCCTGGACCTAATTATTCACATATTGTTCACTCACCGGAAGGTAATATCTCATTAGCACCTCAACTAAACTATATCACTGATATAGTTTTAGAATTAAATACTGAATTAACTAAAATTAAGACTGAATTGAAAGACATTAAGAATTAGTTAACTGTTGTGTATCTTTCTCTTATTAACAAAGTTAGACATACTGAAAAAACTAGTCCTAGAATTAGCACTTCTTTCCAACATAAATATCTCTTCCAAAATTCAAAAAACAAGATTCTATTATCCTTTACAAGAGATAAAAGTCTAAAAAGAAACAGGGGAATAATCTGGTGAAAAATCAATTGAAAAGAAAGAAAAAGAAGATGGAGTATGAAAAATATGATATTGAAGAACTACAAAAAAATGTTTGATGAAGAACAAAATCCAACAGAATTGAACAAGATCATAAGGGCAATTAGTGATAAATATGGCGTATTATCTGATGATAATGAAGAGACCAATGATGTCCAACTAGAAAAAAAATATATCAGCAAATGAATCTTATTAAACTCGATGATCTTATTGCGTTACTATTAGAAGAAATTAAACGAAAATTAGATAAAAAATATGGTAAAATTGTTGCGGGAAATGAGATTAACGAAATCGGAGAAAAAATTGACTTGTATGAAAATAGAGACTAATCTTGTTAATAGTGTCGTTCATAAACCTAAAGAATTTGGTGAACCTTCCAGAAAAAACACTCATTTCTTAAGACCTAGGTATGTTCCTGCAGGACGAACAAGCAATTTCTCCTTTGGGTTTATCCCAAGGAAAACTACCACCTATAAAGAAATTGATCTTACTCCAATTAGCCAAACTAATTATATTTTAAACATTGATGGAGCCCGTAATAGAGAGGACATATGTGAGCACTACAAAAGAGGAATGAACAGTGTCCTAAACCTTAATACTACGTGGACTACAGCTAATTTTCTTAATTATATCGAACATCGTTTCTCTGGTACTATAACTGACTGGTATGATTCACTAAGTAAAGATGGTAAAAATACATTAAGAACGATGGAAACACCAGCTGCTATGTTTAGAAATCTGTGCAAAGAAATTGAAACTGAATTCATCGGTGCTAAAATTGATTCTGAAGAAAAAGCACGAGAATGGCAAAGAAAAATTAACAACATTGAACTTTGAGATATGAGATACCTAGAAATTATATTGCAGAATTCAGTCAATATTATTACAAAATTGGGTATAATGAAACTAATGTTGGCATGTTCTATGAGAAGTTGCCATATCCTTTAAATTCTATAATTAATGAAAAATACATGGCATGTTAGAACGAACAGATGTTGTTGATACCCTTGGTTTAAGAATTTCTTATTTACGAAAATGGGTTAATGAACAATGCCTTAATCTGCAAAAGCAAAAGAAAATTAAGAAGCAGTTCTTAAATTGTTGGGATTCACCTCACCAGTGGGGAAAAGAATCTGAGAAAAGAAGAAAAAGAAAATTTTATAAGAAAAAGAGCTTTAACAAGCAGAGAAGCTAAAAATATAGAAGAAAATATTACAACAAACCAAGTACTAAAAAACGTAGATTTTTTAGGAAAGTTGCTTATTGCCCGATAGGTAAAAACAACTGTAAATGTTGGACATGTGGAGAAGTAGGGCATTATGCTAATAAAGGTAAAAACAAAAAGAATAACAAACTTATTGGAACCTTGGAAAGTCTAGATTATGTTGAGTTGAGAGAAGATGAAGCATTAGACCTAACCCTAGGCAACAACAAAAGAATTGTTGAAATTATAGAGGACAATGAATATGAACAAAGTGATTATAAAGAAACTACCCATATGATGGAAAGTAGCTCAGTTAGCGTTGGTGATCTCCAAGGAGAAGAGTTTGTAGTAGACAATGATCATGAAGAAGTCAAAGGAGATTGGGTTTTACCTATAATCCAACAAGATATGATCTATAAAAAATCTATTTTTCAATTAAATAGCAAATATGTATGTGAAATAATGGAAGGAGATCTTGAGATAAAAGATTATGACTATGACGTTGGGGAAGTTAATCCTATTAATTGGGAGAATATTCTTAAACATAACAAAGATAGAAAGTACAGGTATATCCATGTCGGAAGTGTCCAAGTTCAAATCACTCCATTACAATATTATGGTAAAGATATAGATCTTTACGCTTTACTCTGTAATATTAGGCATACCAAATTTAATAATCAGATAATTACAGGGATAAAAATCAATTTATGTAATGGGTCAGTAGGTTTCAACTATCGACCTGGATATTATATGAATCTAAAAGATGAATTTGCTAAAAACTTCCTATCCCTTAAGATAAAAACAGTTAAGATGGACATGAAAAGAGGAGGATATCCTTTAAGGATATTTTGAAAAATTATCTATAAGTTAGATAATACAATAGATCCTGAGACTAAGATAAAAATGGTAGAAGTAGAAAAATTCGAAAGTCCTACCCCATGCCAAAGATCCAGAGGATCAAGTCCAATCTACACGAGATAAAAATCGATCGATCTTGGATATCTAACTTTACCAATGCTACAAAGATCAAGAAGAAAAATATAATAAAAATTGATGAGGAAGACAAAATCACCATTAAACCCCAATTATTAAGAAGTATGAGTATAAGGTCAGATTGGGGGGAAGGATCTTCATTCGCTAAAGAGGAGCTTAAGGAAGATAATACAGTTAGCATGACCAGTAAAATGAGTAGAATGAGTTTTGAGGCTGCAAGACCCAATTTAAATTGATTAACAAGTCTAAATAGAAAGGTCATTGGGTACAAAATAAGAACTGTAAGTGAACCTATCTATGAGGATGAATTATTAAAAAATATGACTATGAAAATATCCTATGAAACTACCAACACAAACCCTAATAGTATCTATATCCCAATAAAGATATGTTTAGAAGGATATAATAAATATGAATTGTGTGCTTATATAGATAGTGGTTGTTCTGTATACTTTAGAAAAAGATCATTATCTTCGAAATTTATGTGGAAAAGACCTAAAAATCCTTTACAAGTAAGGATAGCTGATAATAGTGTTATAAGCCACAATGAGGCCATAGAAGGATTATCCATAGAATTAGGAAGAGTTCAATGTATTATACCAGTTCTATGGGTTACTAATCAACCCGCTCATGATATGATTATTGGAAATAATTTTCAAAGATTATATTCTGCTTGCACTCAGACCATAAATCAAATAATATTTACAATTAATTTTCAGTCAGTTCCTATTGAAAAATTAAATAAGGCTTACACTCATCAAAAAATTGAATTTACACGCAGCCAGTGTAATGAGAAGGTAATGCCAGCACAATGAGAAGTCTCACTAACAATCTCATTACTCGAGTTATCTGTTAAAGAGCAGATTATTAAACAACAAGAAAAATTATGCAAAGAACTCTATTCTGACAACCCTCTAAAATTTTGGGATAAAGACAAAACATTTGCTAAAATCGCTTTACTAAATCCCAACACTATCATCCGAGTTAAACAAATGGTGCATACCTACCAGGACATTCAAGAGTTTAATAAACAAATCAAAGAACTTCTGGATAAAGGATTAATTAGAAATAGTAAGAGTCCTCACATCAGTCCCACTTTCATGGTAAGAAATCATGCTGAGGAAAAAAGAGAAAAAGCCAGAATGGTAATCAATTACAAAAAGCTTAATGATAATACTATCTTTGGCGGTTATTATATTCTTAACAAAATAGTCCTTTTCAAAGAATTCAAGGAGCCTCTTGGTTCTCGAAAATGGATTGCAAAAGTGGTTATTGACAGATAAAAATGGATGAAAAAAGTATTCCTTTAAGTGCGTTTAGTGCCCCCACAAGGACATTATGAATGGATAGTAATGCCATTTGGTCTTAACAATGCCCCTCAAATATTACAGAGAAGAATGGATAACATCTTCAAAAACCTTAATCATTGTTGTCTAGTTTACATTGATGATATCCTTATCTTTTCTAAAACCATAGAACAACATTAAAATAATGTTCTGACTGTTACCCAAAGATGCATTGATCACGGTATTATACTTGAAAAAACAAGTGCATTTATGTTGAACAAGAAACTGAGTTTCTGGGTCTAGAGATAAAAGTTGGACAGCTTATTCTACAAAAACATATTTTGAAAACAATAGAAAATTTTTCTTAAAAAATTAAAGATAGGAAGCAGTTAGAAAGGTTTCTAGGGTGCCTTACCTATGCTTCTGATTTCATTAAAGATTTAGCTAAACTAAAAAAACCATTACAGCAAAAACTCAAGAAAGATGTTAGGTGGACATAGACGATTAACAATACGAAGATTGTTTAAAATTTCAAGAAGATGTGTAAAAATCTTTCTGTCCTTAATTTGCCTAACGAACAAGATAATTTAATTCTTGAGATAGATGCTAGCAATGAGCACTGGAGTGCGATACTCAAAATCAAAGAAGGAGAAAAACTCTGCAAATATTACAGCGGAAATTTTAATAAAGCAGAATGTAACTATCTCATGATGGAAAAATAAATCCTTGTAGTCATAAGGGGAATTGAAAAATTCTTAATCTTTTTAGCCCCTAAACCTTTTCTCATTCAAACTGATTGCAAAGGAATACTTGGTTTTGTGAAAAAGAATTTATCAAATATGCAAGCGCAAGGGCGACTCCTGCGTTGGCAATTATGGCTTAACCAGTTTCCTTTTCTATTGAACATATAGAGAGATCGAAGAACTCTCTGGCAGATAGCCTAATTCGAGAACTCGTCAATGGTGATAATCAAAGCCGACCTCCTGCCAGAAAAGGAGGAAATCCTTAATGAAATGCCACTTCTACTAGAACGGGTTACACCTTATAGTAAAGTCCTTATTGATAACCTAGAATTCCATACAAAAAGTAGATCACGCTTTGGTTTACTTTCTACTACCTACCTAATAACCCAGAGATTTTCCCTTCTAGAATTACAAATTAGCTCCTTTGGTGTCCTTATGATATTCAAGAAAAAATAAGTTCTCATATCCAAGAAAAATGGTTCAAGTTGCATCGACTTTTATCATCATTATTCCTATGATATTTGAGAGTCTTGAAGTACAATGATCGATTTTTCCGACAGATCTGGAGTTGGTGGCATTTGTTTCCCAGCCAATTCATTATCTCCCCGTGATCCTGTCTGCAAAGCTTGGAAATATAGGATAGTTCTTTACTTCTCAGAAGTCCTAGATCCTAATTTTTCATTTCTCTCAACCTTAACTAAGTTCCAGCAATACATATTCTACAGATTCCATTGGATTCTTAAATCTCCTGAGGGACCAACAAAGATTCTAGTTCACATATACTTAACCTTGGAGGTTTATAGCGCTCTGATTGAATATGAAAATGAAAAGCTAAACCAGCCCATTATCTTGTCCAAATTGTTGATTGTGATGATCCCAATGATCAACAACAAAATTAGATTCATGGAGATCTGGTACATATAATTACTGATCCTGCATTAGCAAGGGCTATTGAATTTTTTAACGTTTATCATCAATGTTGGACATTGATTGAAAAAGGAAAAACATTAATGCATTGTGGAAATACTACTTTTGCCTATAGTAATGAATTCAATGATTATATGAAAGTGGATGGTGCAGAATCAGAAGATACTTTTGATTATCTGTTTGATATTGGAGCTGGAAAATTCTTATCAGAAGAAGGAAAGAAATATCTCCTTGAGTTGTTTGAAGAATATTATTCAGAGCATCTTAATCAAATTAATAATGATTTTGATGATTATCCAGATAATGATGGTCTGGAAGATATAATTGGAGATGAAGGTATGCAGAATCTTCATAATGATGACTAATCTTGTCGTCATTAAAGGTTCTGAAAAGGCTGTCCCATTATTGTACTATTTTGACAAGTGTCCGATCTATAAAATAAAGTGTGTACTGTAGCTATTAGTTTACTGTTAGTAATTGTAGCCATGTGAAAAATCTACAGCCATTAGGGCATTCTATGTAGCCCCTTCCCCTCTATAAATAGAGAGATCGAGAGCTGAGAAAGACACGATCATTTGAGAATGCTTGAGCAAAAGAGAAGTTGGGATTCTCCATTTCTCTATGAGCAAGCATCTCTAATGATCGTAGCTTAAGTTTCTCTTCAAAGCATTCCATTGTAATATAACCATTGTCAAATTTTTAATAAAAGAAGTTTCCCAGTAGGGAACGTTATCTAATTGAACCTTATGTCCTAAATGTTTTGATTTCTTGATTAAATTAAAGTTCCACAATCCTTGAAAAATATTAAAAACTTGATTAGCGACTATGGTTTGAGGTAGAAAACGAAACAAATCTGTGCTGTGCCTGATCTAAGAAAGGTGGGATTGAGATTAACAATCTCTATAAACCGGAAGTTAGAGAAACGCCGGAGTCCAGCGCCGACT